>JABFEY010000013.1:0-198329 GCA_013618495.1 Fusarium longipes
GCAACGAATCCAACCTGGACCTCACTGGCAACAAGAAAAGAACCTCGCTCGCCGAAGGATAGGGACCCAGTCTGAACACATGTAAGCACAAATAATAGAAGAAGAATGGAGACAATTTGATCAACTTACCACTGCGACATTAGAGTGACGCTGATGATCGGGAGAGTTCTGTGAGGATAGAGTTGGAGGAGCGGGCTAGCGGGGTCATCAGTTGGTGGGGCTTTGGGCCAGGTAACTATGGATGGTTACATCAGCCCTGATGTAGTGGATCCAATGGAGCCGATCCAGCTCGATTCAACGGCGTAACGCCCCATTTCTAACAGACTCGGAATTATATGAGAAATCAGCAGCATCAGAGTAGATGAGCTGCCCGGTATGCTAGGTATAAATTGGTCCTGGGCGTGGGAGTATATAGAGTGCAAGATGATAGAAAACAAAGGTGGCCTTCACTCCAGGAGGATTCCACAGGAGCACTGGTGAGATGGAAGAGGATTAAAAAAAGTTCATCCTAAGCTTTACGGATGGAAGAGACAAAGAAGCTGAAAACTAGCCTAAAATAAGATAAATTTTGCGGGTGACTCTTTTGTAACCTGATTGCGTGATATGATGTGTGTTGTTGTGTAGGCCGTGGGGGAGGGAGCTGGAAAATTGAAACAAAAGGGACCTGCCTACTACTGTTTGAACAACTGTCCATTGGATGGCACGAGATACCGTGCACAAAGCAGAACATAAAGATGATCTGTGGCATGAGATTTCTTCTTTTTTGTCAGAAATCATGCATAGCTTGGTTTTTTTTACAAACACTCGATTTCAATAAAAGCCTGCATGAGCAATCACTTTGTGGTTTGTCTTCTTTGAAGATGGTGGGTTACTTTTTGTGATGGCAGCAACCTGCACGTAAATGCACAACACGAGTAGGACTGATGAAGGTGTTTTTGAGGCAAATAGCCATACGCACGATTAACAGTAAAAAATAAATACCTGGTAAGCTGCCTACACAAATACTCCATTTAATTCATTCTGCAATTCTTTGTTGCCGCATATATGCATCTACTAGATACACTGTCCCGTGTGTCTAATAATGTGTCGTCTTCAGGAACCAATCGCAAAATTTTCGTATACCTAGAGCGGCAATCTGTCGCCACCATTACTATCGAAAGATGGGGCATTGCAGGGGCGACCTTCGCTTGTTGCAGGAATACCGGCTGGCACACAATCAAGCGATGTAAACAATAAAATCATAGCATTGTTGATTTGGATCGAGCAAAGGTTGCAGAGTGGTGCATCTCTCCTGTAGTCTCTCGATGAGCATACAGTTACCTCAATCATCTCGATTAGTAGCCCCGGGTGACAGAGATACTGACCCCTAAGCTTTAGGGTATACATAGAATAAGCAGCATAAGGCTTTAACATAAAGAACATACGAGAGTGGCCTTCTTAGCAGACAGGCCCTTGACCTTGGGGTGTGTGATGATTATTGAGCATGTGCTGTGTACCTCTTACAATACGAAAGCACGCAGCCTTGACAGAAATATTAACAATGCTGGGCTTCAGCGAAGTCTCGATACCTTTGTAATATGGCTCGTTACACGACAAGTCTGTCGGTTCCTGGTGTGCACGTGCCTCAATGACATTCTGGACAAACACCGTGAGGTTATCGATCCCAATGCCACAGGCGTAGACGGAAATATGGAGAATACCACAATCGTTATTGGGGAAGCGAAGGTTGAAGGATGTGTCAAGGCTTCCGTTCTCAATCTTCTGGACCGATCGCGCTTCCTATGCCGAGGGGGAGCTGATAGCCTCACTGTTGATGGGAAGATAGGCAGAAAAGGGTTCTGAGAACTCGATAGTATGGTCACTCATGGACACGCAGGTTCTGTACCTGCGTTCGACGTTCAAGATACGCGATAAGTTCCTGATAGTAATTTGGATTATGTTTAACCTACCAACAGGGATCTTTCTTACCTCGGGTTCTCAGGTTCTGGAGGGATCCAGGGATTTACTGTCTCGACATCTTCGGGCGCTCTCCAAACTCGGTCATTTNNCTCCGTTGGTGAACCAGCGGAGAGACCATTCTTCTGGCGCTTCATCATGTCCGATTCCCAAGAAGTATGTCACAGGAAATCGGTGCTTCCAATGTTCTCCCGCGAGAGACCTCCTTGTGAACTACAACGTGTAACTGCACACAAAATACCAGTGTGAGTATCAGTGTGAGAAAACTCATAGCGTGAGTCCTCCAAACGATTCAAAACACATCAGCACACCACTAAGCAATGTAAAGGTCGTTCCGCCGCCTTATTTCAAACCCGTCGCTGAATAAACGGCGCTGAAAGGGCAATACGGCTGGCAAATATCCCCGCAACAATCTGCTCTACTCTTGTTGCGGCAGTGAGTACGATAACTGCATTACGTCTTCCGCAAAATGCCAGTGCTCGATCTGTCACAAACTGGGGCATATCCACTGGAGTTGTGAAGACAACCTGTCTACATCGGTTATGTCAAACGTGACGCGAGGGTTGAAGATGACGGATTGTTCCCCACCTGGGCTAGTAGGTACCTGCATCTGTGGGGATGGATGCCGCAGGTACCTTTTCTGTTGCGCACCTCGCCGGTAGATCCATTTTCCTCAATGACTTTCACCAGTCGTTTGTTCTCTGCCCGTTCTCTCGATTTTGAGCATTTGTGAGTTTCCCTCTATATGCCTACCAATTGAGTTCATCCAACGTCATAGCAATGCGCTCTATGATGTATCAGAAAGCTCCAAGGCCGTTCAGCTCCTACCCTCTTCTCGTCCTACATAGTATACCCAGTCAGACCGGGAATAAGGATCAACATCCTACGTCAGTGGAGCACTCGGCATCATGAATATGGACGCTAAAAGACAGTGCCGGCACCTGAGTACTGTACCTACTCCCCCGCTCAAAATGAACGCGCCGCTTTTTTGATACAGGTCTCAGGCGCGCAAAAATTAAGAAAGGCGTGGTGGACCAGCTCAACCCGACGTCATAGTTCCCTTCAACAGTTTGTCACTTTACCTTGCCGTTGATTGATGTCCGTTGAACCTTCGAGTCTGCGAAACGATCGCTACAAAAATGTCGGGTTGGTCTTGGTCGCCCGACCAGGCCTTGCTGCAAACGAATCACTCCAACTGGAACTACCGACCGCGTCCTGATATTCATTCTCAGTCTCTGCCTGCTCTCCCCGTTCCAGCTGCAGCTCCAGCTCCAGCTTCCCCCAGAAATCGACAGTGATGATGAGCGTCTCGAGCATCTAGGCTCAGAGACGTGCAACACCATTCGTCACAAGATTCGCAACTGGATCGATTCTGGCGCCCAGAAAGTCGGCGAGTTTCAGAGGACCATTGATGTCAGCAGCAAATCGTACAACAGCTTTATGAACCGAACTGGTACTTGGGATGGCGACGGAACTAACACCTTTGCCAATGCCCACCGCTTCTTCAAGAGGCGCGAACTCCAAGGCCTACCTCTCAAGGCCAACAAACCCAAGAAGCCAAAGACAGCTACTGCCTCAAAGGCCATCAACGATATTCTCGATGTGAGCAATGCGGATGCCCTTCCCGGTGCGGCTCAGGGTAGAGTTCCCATTTACGACACTTGTAATGAGATCCGTAAGAAGATTCGATCCGTTCTGGCCAAAGATGGCATGACGCAAGCAGCTTTTATCCGCGCCATCAATAAGAACCTCCCGGAAGGCATGAGTGTGTCCCAAGCCAACCTGCGATACTTTATGAGTCGCAAAGGAGTGCGCGATTGTAACACTAATATCACCTTCTACGCAGCCTATGTCTTCTTTGAGAAAAAGCGTATTCGAGATGGAAAACCAAAGTCCAAATTCCGTGAGGAGATGGAGAAGGCATGGGGACCTAAAGACTTCGATACTGAGCATGGAGCCAACCAACACTAATTTTGTTTTGGCAGCGAGAGACCGGTACAGGACAAGTATGGCAAAATCGACATTCTATAAAACGAAGCGCACAACGAGAGAAGGAACAAACATGGTGATTGAATCCTGAGTTCTTGATATTTCGTGATACCATGTTTTTTTGAGCGTTTGGCATGTCGTTTAGGATATGGATTGTGGTAAATAGGGCGAAGTAGAAGAGCAGGCTTATATTGCATGGTGACATTTGCTGGCACTCAAGGATGTACACCATCATTGTATATAGGCTAGCACAAACTCATTAATGAGTTTATTAATCACACAACTTGTTTCAAATACTATGCTACAGTTCCTTTCAGGCGGAATATACACTTTCCATAGACGTCGCTTGCCGTTATGCGACTACATATTAGTCTTCATGTATCAACATGAGCTCCGAATCAAAGCTCATTATAGCTCATCTGGGTGCGGATATCGAGTCTTCAAAGAAGGCTCGGCTGCTGCGAGTATTGGAGAGGAAACCATGTGAGCTGTTAGCCTAGGAATCTCAGAAACACGGCTGATGACCATGCGGAAAACATTCCCGTTCTTGTAAGTGTGACAAGATAGGGCCCAAAGCCAGTGAATGCGGCGTGCCGGATACTGCTCTGAATACAGTTAACCATCTCCCAAGAAAGCGGAGTGTCCTGAGCGCATTTGTCGTAAATGCGATGTCAAAGGCCACTAGCCCATACTTCTCTGAACTATGGCGCAACCGCTGTCATAAAATCAGGCATACATGCGAAGATTGACAAGGCACCATTCCAGAATGTCTCAAGTGCAGTGACCTGCATCATGAACGTGTTTGCCGGTAGGGAGTCAAGAAGGTCGCCCGCAAACTAACCCGTGAGGTGGCCTTCGATGATCAGCCGGCTTACAATCAAGTCAGTTTGAGGAGTATCGTCTCTACATTCACGAGGCGATACCAGGATTGCTAACGCTTGAGTGCACTGGAAGGCAGCGTGTCCGACTTTGGGCATTTGGACATGACCATCCAACTTTGTCCTTGATATAATAGTCAAGAACGAAACGATTATCCCGCGACGGCCACTACGAGAGCATTGTATCGAAGGCAGTCAGACAGTCTGGACAATCATAGCGAGACGCTGAACTTCCCCAGAGTCTGGGAATGAAGACATAGACTATTGGGACCGACAATACGCACTCTTGTTAACCAAAAAGGGCGAGGTTTATTTTTAGAATACAGTAATAAGCAAATTAATAGTCTTTCTAAAGCATATTAGATCGACCTACTAATTTCATCTCTTATGTCTGAGCAGCCAAGTTTTCTAAGACCTTGCTTGAGAAATGGTAGCTTGTATAACTCAATGTGAGACGCCAGGAAGTGGACCCGGTGATCTGGTAGACACCCCACTACTCCGCTCCCGCCGTTTTCTGATCTACGGAGTTGGTGGACCGTGAACCAGAGACATCCATAAGAAATGATTAGAAACAAAGTATTAGCTGCCCTCGTCTGGATAATTGAGTTTGGAACAGTGTGCTCATATGGGGCGATTTGCAACGGCCACATCTTGACCCAGTATCTTCTCTTACTCCATACGTCTAGGGCTAGTAAGGTTATTCCACCTAGGTTAACAAGTCGATACCTGGGAACTACATTTCCGAGGTGGAGCCAACTGCTGCACCTCTACGCATACGGATATAACGCTCGTGTTTGATACCTGATCGATCACAGAGAAGGAACAATTGAGATCACAGCTTATTAAAGCAAAGCAGATGTTGGTAAAACACCGTCACTAAATCGTGTTCGAACTACATACGTCGCTGTTGGACTGGCCAACTCGCTCAGTCAAGTTTGTGTAGGCTAATGATTCGCTATTGTACATATCCACCAATATGCGAAGCACTCATATTGGACCACGTTTCTCAAGAGGGTAACATTCTGGCCTGATTGTATTGCGAGTAATCAACAACTCACACCGAACAACAAACTATGGAGTCACTCTGTCCGACAAGTAAAACCTGGAATTGTTCACCTCTACCCACTCGCACGACAGCGATCTGGTTATCCGATCTTGGCTTTGAGTAGGTAGGTAAGATTGAATCTTTTGATTTGTCGCCAGGGTTTGTAAACCTCAAAACGGTGTTTGATATGCAATATCGGACATTAATGCTCCAATCAACCCTGCTTTCACTAGACCAATAAAGTCCTCCTACCGAATGTCGAGTAGTGTTCTCGCCAGCATTTACATAATGGATCATTCATAATTATTCACTTACAGGAATATCCAACCCTGAATGCTTGTAGCCTGTAGGTAATATTTCCTTGTCCTCGTCTAGATACCCGACCTCGGGTAGACCATCGGAGTACTAAGACCCGGGTTCCGGCGCGGAGATCGGATGGCCCGTGCACGAAAGATTCGCATTAACGAGGTTGGGTATCAGAAGCTTCTGAAGTTCTCCACCGCATGAAGGTCACCGTCATATGAGCAGAGCCTCCAGTAGCAATCTTTTCTCTCTCACCAAACCACCACAATGTCGATAGATCCTCAGCAGCTGTTGGATACGGTAGGTACCATGGTCTTTTCTTTCAGGTCAAGCCGCTTACTGTCCTGTAGCTCTCGACCCAGGCTCGCCGGTACTCCGACATTGCCTCCGAGTTCATCGATAAGAATGTCGACCGCGCCGCCGTAGTCGTCCGAGATACCCTCTCCACGTCGGAATGGATCCCAGAGTCAGTGAGACCCAGTCCTCCTGTAAGGGAAGTGGTGACTGTAGTGTCTCTGTCTCGCTTTGAGAGACTGCAGACATGGATTGCGGAGCATAAAATCTTGACCGGTGCCATCATCCTCACTTGCGGTACCGTCGTTTACAAGGGATACTATGAGGGTCGTTCTATGAGAAAGACGAGGCGTGCAAGAAGGGCGAGAAACGGCGGTCGTACTGATGTCGTCGTCATTGCTGGTTCTCCGACTCTTCCTTTGACAAGATCCTTGTCCTTGGACATGGAGAGACGAGGATTCATTGTCTTCATCGTTTGTAACGCTGCTGAAGACGAGTCCATGGTGCAAGCTATGAAGCGAGCTGATATCCGACCTTTAAGCATTGATACCACTGACGTGAGTTTGTTTTTAATGGTCATAGCGTGATTGTACTGACATTTCCAGCCTCCTCATGCTGGCTCTGCTATTGAGCACTTTGCCCACTTCCTCCAGTCACCTCAAGCTCCTGGACCTGGAATGAAGCCCAACCAGCTCACTCTCAAGTCCGTTATCCTGATCCCGAGCCTCCATTACCAGACATCTCCCATTGCCACAATCCCACCTTCAAGCTTTGCCGACCTCTTCAATACCCACCTCCTCCAGCCTATCCTCACGATCCAAGCTTTCCTCCCACTACTCACATCCCGCCTGAACCCTATTGGAGAAAAATGGATTCCCCCCAAGGTCCTGGTCTTTACCCCTTCCATCATCTCGTCGATCAACCCGCCGTTCCATGCACCTGAGGCGACCGTGTGTTCGGCCTTGTCCGCTTTTACCGAAGTCCTCACCGCCGAACTGAGACCCCTCGACATCCCGGTGACCCACATGCAACTTGGCACCTTTGATTTCTCTAGCTTCGTCCCTACCCGAGGTGGACCTAACCAAGGTCTTGTTATGCCTGCTGGAAACCCTGAATCTCCTCTTGTCTGGCCAGAGGGCGCTCGCCATGTTTATGCTAGAAACTTTGTTGCCCAGACCAGCTCTGCCATCTCTGGAGGCCGTATCCGTGGTCTCAAGGGAAGCTCGCTGCGACGCCTCCACAACTCCGTCTTTGATGTGATTGATGGTGATATCACTGCTGACACTGTCCGAGTCGGTCTCGGTGCCAGCGTTTACGGTTTTGTCGGCCGATGGGCCCCTCGAGGCCTTGTTTCCTGGATGATGGGCATCCGTCGAGTTGATGAGCTTTCCACATGGAAGACAAGCTCCTTCGAGGGTTCAGAAAGCAGCGAGGATGAGGACGATGACAGCGAAAAGGGCGAAGAAGGAACGTCAAGCGAGTTCATTGCTGTATCAGACGACAACGTCTGGCATGCAGACACCGGGATTGTCTGGTCTGAGAAGCCAGCCGAAGCATCCTAGACGATAGCATGGAAATCTATGCTGACCGTGCAACGTATATTGGGTCAGCATGATACGCTTATGATGGGATACGTAAAAAGGTTCGATATTGTTACATATAGATGCCGTCACGACTCCAACTCTTGATGATTTTATGTTATGACTGTTGGAAAATACAGATCCATTTGTTTTGATTTAGAGCTTCTGCTTTTGACCATTGCTTTGATGATAAGCGCCTGGGACAACTACCCAATATGTGTGTGGGTATCGTGACTCGAATAGAATTACAACACACGTAGAAATCTTCTTAATGACCCCTTGCACGATATCTACCTCTTCCTCGCCATTTTCCTCTGCCGCCGTGACCGCCGTGACCTCCCCGATGCCTTCCTCCGTCATCCCGATCTCTATCTCTTGGTTGATCACGCTGTCTGTCCATATCGTCCTGCACAAATTCCATTCTTGTATCCTCTTCCTTCTTCTCTTCTGACTTGAGAGTTGGCTTTTCCAAATCCTTTGACCATTTGGGATGGGCACCCTCCTTGCAATCCGGTCCGTCGGGACAGAAACCAGCTAGATAAAAGACACAGAGCTTCCTACGCACGTGCTTCTTCGAACAGTTGGGCCCGAGAGGACAAAAGCCCATATCGTAGTGAGGACAAGGCGGTAGTCGACTTTGAGGATCAATGTGAAGGTAGAGACACTCGTCGCCATTGGAGCAATACCCGTTTCGCATAAAGAAATTACACTCAGGCATCTTTCGCAGGTTGTACTCGTGAAGAAACTCGCAGTGCTCGCCCTTTTTGCACAGACCGCGCAGCCAATGTTTGCAGACGAGCGAGTTGAGACCGCCGGTTGGTTGCGACGTCTTGGAGTCGGAGACGTGTCGCTCAGGACATCGCGTGCCATTCGGGCAGTGGCCGGACTGGAAAGCTTTGCATACTGGGCGATCGGGGGAGAGACCGACTTGGTAGGTTTGTCTGAGGAAGGGTGAGAAGCGGAAGTTGTAGGGTGTCACAGAGTGATTGAGGATGGCCGAGGCGAGAGATTCGACGGCGGCGGGCATGATGTGCGGGAATGGCGCAGGCTGAACGCCTGTAGACGGATATTCAAAGAAGCAACTGTTTCGGTTTTATTGATGCGCTTTCAGTGTTTTGTCGTTGGGTTGTTGTAAAAGCTGCTTGGCGCGTAATGTAGTTGTTGTGTTAAGGTCAAGATTAATGGCAAAGCTAGCTAGGGTGTCAGAAGAATTGGCCGTTGATAGATGATGAGTGAGAAAATTAGACAGTCAGTTTGTCTCGATTATATAAGCCTTTCAGGCTATTTGTTTTTGTCATACCAAGCTTTAGCTAGGGGCCAGCTGCAGGCGATATCTTAGCAGCGCAACTAAGGTTTGTCAGCGACTAGGATGCTGCTGAACCGACCAACGTCACTTCACATGAGCTTGGTTTCAAGGTTACATGAAGATTGATTTAATTTTACATGTAAGTATTAATTCCATGACATTCGTTGGCATCTCTGGATTTGCAATGAACTATAGATATAAGAAAGTATTATGTCTCGTTTGCCACCCCAGTTCCTTCCCTGCAGCAGGTAGGTAGTCAGTTCTTACCCTCGACTTCAATATCATATCAAAAACTCCTCCCTCTTTCTGTGCCTCGATGAAGTCTCAACACTACTTCCTCATAAAGCACTACTCTACAATCTACCCTGGCCTCACCAAAACATCGTGGATTCATTAACCAATAATCAAGACTCCCCGTCAGAGCTTGCACCAGAACCTGCGTCACCAATTTTCTTACCAAAAACGAAGCGACAATTCATGTACCGATGAGCTTTGCTTTTCTTGAGGCTCTGACAAGCCTGAGAAACCATTTCCCTCCTCTCTTCTGCCGATAACCCTAATGCAATCAATGGTTTGATAGACATGGCCCCGATGAGATCAACGATATTCGTTTCCATCATCGTCCCGACGTCCCTCAGTCCTTCATCTTGTGGCCAACGTGAGATGGGCACTTTCTTATTCACCACCTGAACTTGGGTGAAACCGGCGGATATGAGAGTCTTTCGAAGATTGTTCTTGCCAAAGTTGGTGCAGCCGTACTTTCGCATACCCTCAGCACAGGTATCGAAGAACACTCGCAAAGGGTCGTCTTTCTTCATGGTGCTGTCATCGCAACAGATTTGGTAATCAAAGTCTTGGAATTCGATCCATCCGCCACTCTTCATATGTCTTTCTCTGTTAGTCGACTATTGTTCCCTGGGACTTTGCTACTTACTCATGGGCGTTGGAGACCATGGCATCCAGATCGAGAAGAAAGCCGGCCATGCCCCGGAAATGAACCAGGTCAAAGTCGTGACCATTGGCCCAGTACGGATCTTCGCAGTCCTCAACAAACATACAGGCATTCGGCGGCATCGACTTGGGCTGGATCGGCGACAAATCAGTTCCAGTTACGCTCGCGTCCGGATACAAGTCGGCCACTAGGCAGTTGTTAGCAAATGACCTTGGAGTCGTTCGCTGTCAAATCGCTACCATCTATTGCCCAAGCTCCTATAGGTGGTCAGTACGGTAGTGGCTAGTTTCTGGGTCACTCACCATTGCCTGTGCCGATATCGATTATCTTCTTGGGGTTGCCATCAATCTTTGACAAGAAGAGTTCACCATCCTGCAAAGACAAGCATTTAGTACATGCCGAGATTTGTTCCTTTGCAAAACTTGACGTACAAGAAGGTGCTGCATCAAGAGATGCTCGCTTAACTCGCGGCATTGTTCGCCTTGGTCGTTCGGCAAAGGGTATCTCCCGCTCAAGTAGGCGTGGTAACGTCGGCCATTGGAGTGCTCATAGTCCAACATGCTGGGCGCCAGCGAAGTGCAACAACTCGATCCATCGCCTAGTTTAACACATTCAGATCGCCCGTCTTCAAAAACGAAGTCATAATCTTCATTGTCTTGTTCCGTTGGTGTGTATATCGTCTCGATCCCCGGCTCAGAGATCAGAGAAAAGGAGTGGCTATCAGTGCTTGGCATTTTACTCGTTGATCAGTGGTCTAGAAGTTGAAAACAAAACTGGTCATGATACGAAAAAGACGGACTCAATGCGCTTTATCATTCTTGATCATGGTTGCGCCACAATGATCGTCCCTGTGAAACCGGTCAAGTACACAAGGGATGGATACTTCTCACTCGAGGACATAATGCAAGAGGTCATGGGGATACTGCACGTTTGCTACCACAATGAAAGACCCCTCTTTCTGACAAAGGCCTTCACCTCTGGCATTGGTAAGATTGGCATATACTCGGTATGTCTTTCAGCTGCCTACATACTTGTGCGAGTTGTTGGTGATAGGATATGCGGATGGCGCATAAAGATAGTCTGCGATTCGACTGTTGGTTCAACCTGTGAGCTGGGGGTGCGATGTATTGGATGTCTGTTTGCTTCCCATGGACCTGATCCGCCTCGCCCTACCGGACGAGGTCAAAAACCCGCCCTCAATAGGGTCGAAGCTGAGACAGACATGAATTTACCTGGACACGACAGGCATTTACGCATTCCACCGACCAGGCTTGGAAGGTGTTGGTTGTCGCCCTGCCATTTCAGCTCCACCCGAGAAGTGAATACGGACGATTGTTTGACAGATGCCGGACATAGCACAGGCCATGTCAACAAGGATTCGGCTTGGTAGTACACCTCTTTTCACATCCTGCTGGAGGTCGCTTTGCCTATGTACCTTCGAAGGAGCCCTGCAGACTGCAGTATTCTCAGCCGTCTACCGCCAAGTTGCTGACCACTTAGTCTCACATGCGGAACCAACACTCACTTCCGTCTCCTCGTCACTACATGTATTGCCTTTCGGGAAATCATTCAACATACCAGCCCAGCCAACAGCCATGTGAGATACGTCAATGCAGCTGAGCGGGGATAGATACACTCTCGCCACTTCTTGGCTTTATTTCCGACCTCAGACGACCAGATTTATGTCTTGAGGCTCTGTACCTTTATGGATATCTGGTTATGGTCGCAAATGTCGCATATTCACATGTGGGCGCATTGCTCTGCGCACAATTATGGATGCAAACGTTGGCCAGCAAATCCTGATTTATCTGAGGCAGATGTAAAGCATTTTTAGAGTTTGGCAGGATCTATGGCGTGAAATTAAGACAGGCAATCACAACAATTATGCATTAGAGCTCTGACATGTTGCAGATTTCAGCCTCTCCCTCTGTTTGAGTGCAAGCATGGCTTCTAAAAACAACGCTAATTTCCACGTTCCAGTTAGCTGAGGGATCTAACGCCAAAACTCAGCCATGGTTTACTGCAAGCAAACAATGGCTTACCATATCTCTCATCTAGATAGTACTGTTGTGCTTTATCTGAAAGGGTCATCCGTTCTTAGGCTATTTGTTTCATATATCCTGAGTTTAGGTCTTATGTTTTCTTTCCTTCCCCAGACAGCATTTAGTTGTGGATTGTTTAAACAGTCTTGGTTCATCAAGGGCGAACTTCAAACACGACATTTGATCCACTCAAGATTGAGCCCAAATTTCATCATCCTTGACGGGTTTTAATTATGGAACTAACCTCACCATTCGGCGTAGCGCGTTCCAACCCTTCCAGAAGTTTGATGGCAGGACGAATCCATGGAGCCGCACGGTTGTTTGACCGTTTATTGAGAAGTCGTGCTCTGACTCGGCGCTTCTTGTACTACCCTCGCGCAACGACGATGCTGTACTGTAGACACCTGGATTGTCCTGATACCAAATGCGGGTGTTGTGTCATCAAGAACAATGCCGCTGAGCTTGTCCTATCCGTCCAAGACTGTCTCATCCCTTGAGCGATGCCGGTTCCTACGCAGGTGACTCGCCTCGATTCTGAGAGGTCGGTCACTGTAAACAATGCCTTGTTTAACCTAATTGTGCCAAAGACATATGCCGCCTCGGTCTGCGCCGAGGTTCACGGTTCATCTCAGGACGTGACAACGTCGTATGCTGTTTTTAGGTATTGGAGATGCATCTCATTTGCAGGTCCGTCTGTCAAAGTGTTTCATCTTTGCTCATCATAGCAGGGGTATTCGATGTTTCGGGAAGGCCGCTAAGTCAATGCTTCAGCATCACCGTCGGCCTCAGTAGCTCGAGGCCAACTAGTTCGCAATCATGTCCCACAGCTCAGGGTCTTCACACACAGACTCTCACTTCAAACGGGAAATAATATTCTCGCCCCGGATCTCCGACCCCATTTCAGGGCTGGACCGCCAAGGAAATCAACCGTCATTTCATGAGGTGCATTATTTCACCTTAACAAGGCCCGAATAGGCCTGGTCAAAGCACATGGGAAAAGGCAGGCTAATTGCAGGTAGCGACGCGATCCGACAGGAGGAATGCACTTCACGGTCTCCCAAGTAGCCTCTGCTTCTCAGCTCTAACAAACGCAAGCACGTTTGTGTTTCTTCTCATGCCTCCCCGCAATTATGTCATGTATCATGGTACTACCGACGACTGAATCCAGGACCCTCCGTAATTTGGATGGCTAGTCCCTGCTCCTGGCATCAACTAGATGACCCTTCTTCTATTAGCTGGTGTGGTGTTGAGCGTTATATAGCCCGGATCCTTCTCGTTTTCAATCATGAATCTCATCAGCAAGTCTTTGGTGCCTAACGTTGTTGACCGACACACCAGTTCTTAGTTGTGCTTCGAAAGCTCTCGATCCCAGGTTTATGCAGGTTCTTGCAGGATACATTGAAGCAACAAACATTCGGTGAACATTTTTCTCTTTAACATTTCAAGCCTGCATCGGATTCATCTTTTTCTTTTCTTTTCTTTTCTCATTCTTCTGTCATCCAAAAATCGCCCATCATGAGCCCCTCAAAGAAGTCCAAGATGGCCTCCAACTTGTCCGATGTCATGTTCACAAACGCTGTTTACTTCCCCAACTACCGGATATACCAAGGAGATACACCAGGCATGCTCAACTACAGTTGCATCAACCACGTCTACTATGCCTACGCCAGCGTTTCAGCCGATGGCGGTGTTTTCGTAAGTCTTCACTCGACATCTCGGCAGTTGATGATACTGACTCATTTAGCTGAGCGATGAGTGGGCAGATGCCGGCGCCCCCGTTGACGGTGTTCAAGGAGGCTTGGGATCTCTGATGCACCTCAAGCAAAAGCATCCTCATCTTCGAGTTGTCTTGTCGATTGGTGGAGGAAACTCATCAGAAATCTTCCCCATTGTGGCGTCCAACACTCTTCTAAGAGACAACTTTGCTAGATCAGCCAAAGGACTTGTCGAAGCCTCTGGTCTGGACGGAATCGACAGTAAGTCATCTGAGACAGTTGTGGTCTTTTTACTGCTGGACAAGAAACTGATCAATTTTTTTCGAATAGTTGCGTGGGAGTATCCCTGTGATGCTCAACAAGGCTATGACTTTCTGGCGCTGCTGGCAGCCGTCCGAATTCACCTCCCTGAGGAGCATTATGTCCTCACCGCTGCGCTTCCTGCAGCCAAGGCTGTCCTGCAGTTTCTCGATTTGATGGAGATTGCCGAATACCTGGATTTCATCAACCTGATGGCTTACGACTTTTTCGGTTCGTGGACCCCCAAAGCTGGACACCACGCACAACTTTACGCCATGGATAAGGAAGAAACTTCAGCTTCTTCAGGGGTTTCGTATCTGATGTCCAAGGGATTCCCGCCGAAAAAGATTCTACTTGGCATTCCAACATTCGGACGAAGCTTCCTCCATTGCACAGGAGCAGGACACAAGTACAAGGGCGTCGGAGGTGCTGAGGACGGCACTTTTGAGTACAGCCAACTCCCACTCAAGGGATGCAAGGAGGTCGTCGACAAGCGCCATGTGGCAGCACAATGCATGGGAGCAGATGGTGGCTTCGTGACGTACGACAACCCGGACACCGTCAAGATGAAGGCGGGCTTCTGCAAGCAAAAGGGACTAGGGGTAAGTAGCCTAACTGTGGATGGTGAAGGCTGTAGTGTCTTGGGCACAACACCAACACCATACCATCTGACATTGGCAACGGATCGCTAACAGCGGCTTCACAGGGTCTATTTTACTGGAACGCTCCCGCTGATTCTAAGGACAAGTCGAGAAGTTTGGTTGCGGCTGGTTTCCGGGCTCTACACTCGTCTTCGTCTTGAGAAGCCTTTACCGCTTCTTTTTCGATTACAGCCTTCTTTTTGGGTACTGAACGTTAGCGATGTGGAGTTTGATTCACCTGCAGAGCGGGCATTATTCTGGCGTGGTGTTATTGTTTTGCTTTAGATCTCGTTTGTCACGATATGGAACGAAAGTCATGGTTGGGAAAAGGAAAGGTCTTCTGGGAAAGACCCAAAAATAGAGGCAAGGATACTGCCATCATGGGAACACAACACATAGATTCAATAGACGGGGCCGGCGTTAACTTGGGCAGCTGGATTGGTAAAGGCTCTAGGTGCCTAACTCTGACCTCTGCCCAACTCAATCAACTTTTTTCATAAGCTCGTTTTGATCATTGATGCACAGTGACCCTCTTCCTGCAGCGCACGACTCGTCGGTAAACCGGATTAGTGTGAGTTCACGACGGAGAAATAGAGGAGGTTGTGTGACTGTTGAGTCGAATGCAATATAATTTTTTTTTTTTTCTTCAAAAGGGTGTTGAACAAGTCAGGCTGCAGGAGACCAAAACCACATTGGGCAATAAGCGGACAAGTCATGGGTGATAAGAGACGTCAGAGTGCATGGAAGATGCAGACTCTTAAACCGCGGTGTATCGAGAAACGGAATTATTATCCGAGCCTGAAGACTAAGGAGTATTATAAATCGTCATCTGGAGAACAAATCATCAGATAGAGAGACCGAGTCTAGACTCCTTAACCATGTTGGTGGATCAGAAGCGTCATTTGACAATAATACGTCACTTTTATCATTCTTCTTCTTTGTAGATGTAGATTTAGACCCCACTGATAACTATACAATGCAGTTCTGATCTGCATAGAGATCTGAGTCAAGTATGTGCTTCTTGCGTTAGTACATAGTCAGGCGGACCAGATTAAAACAGCACACTTTATACCAAAGAGCCTAAGCTACCATAATACTTTATGATCTACCATAATAGTTTATGCTATTTTATGCCGTTTCTGATTTATCTACTGTAGATGTGATGTTTTCCAGATGGCTGGTTCAGACGACCAGTCAAGTCATTCAGTCACATGTCAAGTCACGATGCTCCCATGCATGTAGCTCAGTTAACCTTTGACAACGTTGAGCCACAAACAAAGAGCTCCAGTAACGGTCAGAACCCTTTCGAAGATGACCCGAGAATGTAAGTACATTCAATCTCATCTCATACAAATCATATCTTGTTTGTCTTTACTACTACTACTACTACTCTACTCTACCACGTCGCGACTTACATACCAAAGTACCCACGTGCTGATAAGATAAGAACCCGTGAGCTCCTTCCGTCATCCCGATCTAGGTACAACTTCATAGCTCTAACAGCTTATTGTTTACAAAAACAAACCGCTGGATTTTAATTGCCGAGTAAAGATGCTCCTGGCTCGGTCGCACTATCCCTGTCACTCAAGAAGCTCAACAGCACAGCACTCTCATCAAAATGTCCACTACCGATAGAGATCTGTCTCCTCCGGATGCGCTTTCGCCGTCCATAAAGGGTCCGGATATCGGACTTTCGCACGAACAATCTCCTCCTCTTGCTGTCGACGAAGTCGACCCAGTCGAGAGCGAGATGCCTTCTTTCGAACCATTGTTCACACTTTTGACAAACTCAACTACAAATACAACCGTTCATCCGCGCATTCACTACCTCTTCTCAGACGACGACCACTCCGTCCTCTCAACCCCGACTCAAGATCCATCCCACCGTGCTCTCGTCGTGGATCTCGCACCCGCCCCTGAAGGATCTCCCAATCGCTGGGCCGTGTCCTGGGCATCCAGCCTAACGCCTGACTTCGCCGTGACAGAGTCTAGCGTCGCAGTCCAGCAGAGCGAGGGTGATGAGAACAACGGCGCGATACTCCGCGTCGAGGGTGTCGAGCGCGAACCCGTTGAGGCGCGGCCCGACTCGTTACCGAACTCTGGTAGCGGCGCTATAGGAGGCGAGGACACTGATGTCTTGGCGGAGGATTTTCGGAGACGTATGGGCGTATTGAAGAAGGTCGTGGACGAGGGCGAGAAGAGACGCATGGCTATAGGGCAAAATGAGCAGAGTCAGCACGTGGAAGACGATGGAGGTGTGCCAGATGAAGCAGTGCTAGATTATGAGGACGATAAGGGGAAGGGGAAAGCGAAGGCGGAGGATGATTGATGGTTGCCGTTGGAGACTTTGAATCGCCCTTCAGGATTGCGTCTCGATGTTTGGACAAAGACATGCTGTTAGTGTGACCTTGTAAGTCATCTGCCCTTCCTTATCGTCTATAGGTTGAGACTAACACATTATCAGGTGGCGGCTCAATACAACCGAAGCTTGGGCAAACATAAAACGATATCACGCTCAGCATATTGTGGATTACCGGTTTCAGGTGGACCAGACACCTTTGGGTATGGAACTTGGCGTATGGAATTTGTTTGATGGGCTTGCCGAATCTGTAAATACCCGGATTTTCGCGCTCCTGTATATTATTACCTACATTAAATATCACACTCAGTTGTTAAGACCCTACAGCTACCGACATATTCTAGAGGTTACAGAAGACTTGGATCTACTTGCCGTAGAGACAAAATAATCTACAATAATGGTATTTTAGACCTACCATATTAGGCTTTTTATTTTACAACTTGTCCATTTCGCAACCAATTAGCAAACCACACTTGACATGCACAGAAGAAGTAAAAGGGAAATGTGATTAAAAGCTCATACTATAAACGCCCCTAGCAAATGCAACTGATAAAAGAAAACCATGCCCTTAAGCGGCAGATTTGAGCCCGGTTGTATCAACAAAAAGAAAGCAGACAGGCTATCGGGCTATAGCAGCAGTTATAATCCAATGGGAATACGCAAAAAAGACAAAACAAACACAGCTTGACACTGCTTTTTAATTCCCTCCAATTCGAATCTTGTGGTTGGCGCATGTATGTCGGGTTTGTAGTAATACCCGAAGTCGCCTTGTACATGATTCGAGTACAACGAGCGTTCATTGTTCTCCATCCGGCTTCAATAATTAGTTTCGCGGTAGCTGAGGCAAGTGGATTCTTCCTGCGACGCTGCTGATAAGAGAAGCGGCCTCGTCGTTGCCAGCGATGCGGCGTACCAGATGGGAAGGCATGACAGCTGTGTGCATAATAGCGTCAGAAGCAGCCTCGATAGCTCGCCTCTTGTTGTTGTTGCCGTTGTTGTTGTTGTTCTGTCCCCTGATAACAAAGATGTAGATGAGAACGATAATAACGATGACGACAATGATGGCCACTGAGTTGTAAAGTTAGCAAATTGTTGGGCGACAAGTTCTGGCTGGAGACACATACCACAGATACCCAGGCAGATCCACTTCTTCTTGCGAGTCTTGCGGGCAGTGTTGACAGCTACACCGATCTCCTGGTTACCCTTGTCGAGGTTCTCGACAACCTCCTCGCCCTTCTGCTCAATCTGGGTAACAGCAGCCTCCTGCTGGACAACAAGAGTGTCCATATCCTGGAACAGCTGTGCCAGCTCGACCATCTGCTGCTCAATCTTCTGGAGGGCCTGGTGACGGTCTTGAACGGCGCTCAAGGCAGCACGGGCGCGGCCCTGGCGATCGCTCTGCATCATGGCCTGGCTGAAAACCTGGCCACCGGTTGTGTCCTCAACAGCAGCCTGAATCTCCTGCTCGGTGGCGTCGGGGCGAACGATACGGTACTGTCGGGCCATCTGGTCCTGGGTTCGCTTTCGGAACTGCGACTCGACCTGCTGGTATTGGGTAATGGCGGCCTTGAGGCGGCGATCAATACGGGTGACATGAGGGTTGTTCTTGGCAGAGTTGGCCTCGGGGCTTGACTTGATGGTGCGGACTCGCTCGGTGAGCTCACGGTAGAGCGACATGGTGTCAGCGGAGAGGGAATCGAGCTGACGGTTGGCGGCACTGGAACCTGAGCTGTCTGCATCGTCGAGGGTTCGCTGCTGGATCATACGAAGCTGCTCGAGGTTCTGCTCGACGGTGTCGATTCCGCGATCGATGTCGCGGCACTCGTTGAGGATAGCATTGGGGTCACTTTGAGCGAAAGAGCCACCGTTGTGAGCAAGAGGCTCCATTTCGACGCTACCTATCCCTCAAATCATGTCAGTATGTGGCGGAGGAAACGAGTAAACAAAGGCAGGAAATCTCACCACCATAGCCCTGAGCTTGGGGGCTGCTGTAACCACTGTTGTTGCCATAACCGTTACCGCCATAGCCCTGGTCAGGGGAGTCGTAGGGATTTTGTCTGCCGTATCTGCGACGCAAGTCAGTAGATTGGTCGGGGGGAGCCGCGCGAATGAAGCCGATCTAGAACATACCCGTACTATTGAAATGTTAGCAAATTGTACCAATGCGAAGAAACCAGTAAGTGACGAAATGAAAGCATGGTGCCAAAACAAGCTTCTTTCGCGCCAGTTGCGGAACGCTCAAAAAATGAAGAATCATCGAAACAAGAGTAGGACAAGGGCTGGATAGGAGGCGCAAACTAACACTCATCGTAGCGACGGAGCTGAAGCTCTACAAGGTCGTAGAATGTGATTCTTGTTGTAAAATTCACCTCGTTATGTCGAGGATGGTCGTTTTCGAGCAATTGATTGAGATGATGTCTTTTCTCTTGTGGTTGTTCCGTATCGTGTCCGTTTTAGGATATTAAGGTGAGTGGTTCTCGTCGCGCAGCAAGGAGAAAGGAGTAGGGAGAGTAAGAATAATCAAGGAGAAACACGTCTTTTTTATTGTGGAGTAGGTCGGTCGACACAGATACGAAAAGGAAAAAGATGGCAAATGAAAAAGTAGGAGTGAGAGTAAAAAGGTGAGAGGATGGTGTAAGGTTAAAGGGAAAAACTAACAACCAAGGATCTGGAAATGAGACGTGACGGGAGTTTACAAGGAAGGGCCCAGCAGGAATGGGGAGAGCGAGGCCGACCGACTGCGAGATTGTGCATCCAAGGTTGTAGTGAAAGTGGCAGTGGTAAGAGGCGGGCGAGCATAGCTCTTAGCCACTGAGTAATTAGCGGGTCCGGGGGGTTCAAGGGCGCTTGAAGTAGGTTCGATTGTGGACGCCGCTCACTGCCATTAGCGGCTCTAGAAGATTACACTTAGCCTTAGCTTAGCCCTGTTGAGCAACCCGCACCTTGCTTACTCCGTAGGTACATAGATGATGCCCCTTAGTGGTGGTGAATGCAGGGTCCAATCGTCGGTATCCAAACATTCGAATTCCAGTCGAAGCCTTGCCTACGTAACTGTCAAGTTGTTCTGGTCTTCATCGTCATAGTCGTTCGTCATCTTGGCAAAACGCAGACGATGGAGTATCTGGTCGCTCAAAACCAGAGATGCAACAGCCAGAAACACTTTGAGAGTCTGGTCAATCATGCGACACGACACATTCAATTGGATCCAGAGGGAGAGAGACCTGCAGTAGTAACCAGGGCTATAAATGAGCTTAACATGAATGCGGTTTAGAGCATGACAAGCAGACAGAATTATTCGAGACGATATCACCAGTATAGTAGTATTCGATATGTTTGACTTATTCTACTCACCTCCCCTTTGTGACAAGGGGTTGATCCCTAAATAACCACTGTCTATGTTCATTGGCGATGCCTTCTCCACTGTTTCACCTTTGAGCGGCTGTTATCCATTTATCCTTGGATCGTCAAGAGTCTGAACTGCAAATTCTGTAACAAGTCGAGTGTTTTAGGTCCAATGATCAGCCTCTTCGGCGCTATCCGACATTGTCGCCAAGAGATTCAAACTCTGACACAAACCAATGTTTTTTCTCTCGTCTCGTCTCGTCATTCACTAATTGAATTTCGCACCAAAAGTCCAAAGTAGAGGCTGACAGGCCTCAGCTCAGCAAAAAAATGGCGTCCACCCATTTCAAGACAAGGGGGGTCTCGAATCACCAAGTTAAGCTTCGCCGCGTGGGTCTCGAGCAGTTCGTAGCGACATTGCCAAGGGAAGCCAATCATTCAATCGTGAGCTATTTGTGGTATTTTCGGAACGAGGTGAGAATCCGCTTCTTCAATTTTGAGTATTCACGGACGATCATGTATTAATCTGTACCAGCCTTGTAGCTGGAAAGCCACAAACAAATACTTCCTACAGCCATTGCCAGCCAAATACGACACGGGTCCATTAATATAAATGGTCAATGCCTCTCGTAATCTTCCGTCTTCTAGGATCTTTGGTCTGCTCCACCACTCGTCTTACTGTACGGAGATCCGTACATACATAAGTTGGACTACGAAAAGAAGGGACGCTACGCTTTGCGCTTTAAGCCGTTCAGCCGTCTTACATCTCAGCCGCAGAGATTACAACGCATCGCAAGCTGACGCTCCAACTATGTTTTCAACGGACTGTGTTTAGGTTTATTCCGAGAATACTAGTTGTGGTGGTCGATAACATGGGTTTCTCGTATTGTCTAGCTACTCAAGCTGAGCTGCTGAGTGAACAAGCACTGCAGCTGTGACGACTCCTCTCAACCTCGGATACTATCTCGTAATTCGATACTGCTTCCGCCCAAAACAAACTCCAATAATTCAACTCTGGCAAGCTTTCTACCTCCCCAAACCCGACAATTGTAATCCTCCAGTTCTGATAAACATCCACTCGTTCATGCTTTCAAGCTCAGAGTACAGCATATGCAGACACGTAGCTGACGCTCATATCAGACGGCTTCTTGACCAAGTTGCTTCGGTCGTACTTAATGACACTAAAGCGTCCTTTATCCTCAGCTCCAGACTCTTGGACTAGTATCTCTAATGCGGCCATCATGACTCCGATGGGGTGTCTTCCGCATACTGTATTGCGAGTCTGTCGCAGGGTTGATAAAAAAGCGTCATGGCTGCCGCTCTTGACAGCGTCCATGGCAGCTTCATCGATCACACGAATTGTCTCATGGATGGGTGGTGAAACGGGAGCTCGATCGGATGTACTCAATTTGACGAGGTTTGCTGGGTTGTTGTCTGGAGAGTATACCTGGTAGCTGAAGTTGTCACCCCAATGGCAAAAGTCGGAGCTGATGATGAAAGCGTTGCTCGGATCCTGGAGATAAGGCAGTAGAACTCGACCGTACATCTTTTCCTCGGGCCCGCTGTTGCTGCCAACTAACATGGGCACAATCTTGGGAAACCTGTCTGGTGAACCAAAAGTTTGCTCGCAGCGGAGATATAGATACGGCATGTGCATCTCCAAGGAGTGTTCGCTAATCTCGTTTCTCTGGGGCATATCCTCCAGTTCAGCATCATCCCGGATCTTTCGGGCCAGCTGTTGGTCAATCGTGAGATCACCAAAGGGAGTAGCGTATTTGCCGAAAGTAGTAGCTGCGCATCCTTCAAGATAGTAAGTATGGGATGGGCCCAACACAAACACACGCTTGGCACGGCTCAAATCAAGAGTTTTGTATGCCCAGGCCGCACACGGACCAGAGTAGCTGTATCCTGCGTGTCTGATAGACAGTGTTGTTAGTTAATAACTCGCGCGGTATGTTGGGTGAGTTAACTTACGGTGCAATCACAACACGAGCTCCAGGAATGGGCACAGGAACTCCATTGATACTCTCCGGAACAGCCGCTAGGTATTCTTCAAGCTCACTCCTCAACACATTGGCATCTTTCTCGTACCAGGTGCCAGCCTTCTTAGCGGGTCGAGTCGCTGCCATTGTGATTGAGTAGATGGAAGAGTAATATTTACGATGAGATAGTTTAAGATAAATCTTTATGAGATCAAAGGTTTAAATAACTCTGAGAAGGACAAACTGAGTCACGTACCTTCTGTACATGCATGAACATGCTTCTATGAACTGAGGCGGAGCTTATCTACTTGTGAGCCGCCCTGATGTCCCCGCCATGCGGGGTACTGAGCTCCATACCATACATCGTCTTGTTGATAGCATCATAAAAGTGATATGACGTTTCACGCGGCTAACGTGTGTCTTACCGCCGAAGAGTTGCATTGTATAGCCGCTCACATGGGACAGAAAGTTCAACTATCTTTTGCCTGGAATACAAAATAATCTCGTCATTTTATCACATCTTAGACATCCTCTCGAAGACTCTTTATTTTCTGTACCTAGCATACCTAAGTTTAGGTCTTGTATTCTATTCCTTACTGTAGCCGCGGAGTGACCGCTTTTGTATGATTTTCTATAGACTTGCCCTGTTTTCTTAACTCACTTTTGAAAGTACAAAGCCTCATCAAAATAGCATTCACCTTCATCGTATATTGGCATGCTCTATATTACTTTTGTCTTAATTCTGACTATCTCCCCTCTGATTATCTCCAAGCGCTTCTAGTCTCCAACCCATGCACCTGGAATCACAGCTTCTTCTATCTCAAACAGCCTCCAGAACTCATAGGCCATGTACTCAAACTCTGGGGCCCATAATATCTTCCAATCAGCCACATCTTCTCCAAACTCAAGGTCAACCAGTCTGATCGGAATCCAGTAATTTTCAGAACAATTCTCCAGCAGTGCTTGGCTCACATTTGTATCGTAAGACCCCCTTGCCATAGTCTCTCTTAACAAAACCCTAGATGATGCAATTGCATTCGAATCAAAGGCGCCGCGCAATACGTGGTCGCGAAAATAATCCCTTTCTCGTGTACCATACTGTAGCAAATCAACACCCGCTAGCTTGAGGTCTTCGAGCCACTGGTGTAAAGTTTTTTGAAATACATCATTCCAATGAAAGAAGGAGATTCCGGATGTCAAGTAGCAAAGTGTACCTCCAATTAAGGAGAACAAAGGGGTTCCCTTCCATTGTGGTACTTTGTAGACGTCCCAGGGACGTACTGACTCGACGTGATGAAGCTCTTCACGTTCAGCAACTGACGCAACGTCGATCACGAAGTCGTCCCAACCATCATTGTAGATATGCCATTGGAATTGTCCGCGTCGCTTCGGTATTGCTTCGTCTGCAAAACGGATCCCTAAGCATATGGCTGCTGAATGCAACAAGGAAAAATTCTCGTGATTGGATAGGGACACATCCAATTTTGAGGCCTTTGAGTCTTCTGAGAGGAGTTTTGGGAGACTAGCAAATGATCTCAAATGAAATGAGCCCAACCTGACTGCTTCAAACCGGATTCGGCTGGGCCATGTGTAATACTTGGGCATGAATCTAGTCCGAAAGATGAAAACAAAATTGTCAGAGTACGCCCATTCGTGAAGAAAGTCAAATAGGCGTGCGACTGGCATATCCTCCGGGTCTTGAAGATACGTTTGGAAAAGTGTCACTATTCTTTCCCAGTCATATCCTGTGGCTTCCCTTTCTGGATTGTACACAAGCGGTTTCAGGGGACTTCTATCAATGGGGTCAGCCAGTTACCAACAGGAGGAAGGGACAGACACACTCTCTATCACGGCCTACAACCTCGAATAATGCATCTTCTAAGCCCATGTTTAACAGAAGTCTGCAGATGTCGTAGTTCTTTGACTGCGCAGCATGCTATTAAACGTCAATAACCAATCAAGATGTGCTTGCTTTGAACTAACATATAACAGTGATGCTCCATCCGGGTCCTTGTCAAACGGCGATGCTTTTCGTGCGCTGAAAAGTTCTAGAACACCATTGTGATCTCCATCTCGTATGCGCATGATGATCTCCGAGTCCAAGGGAACGACATTGTATACACGATAGTTGAAGGTCCACCCAGACCTAGTTGGGTACGATTGGAGAATATGTGTTGACTGGGAGAGCCAGCTAGGAGGTTGAAGGTATGCCTGCCAACCACCCTCTGCACTGGTACGGCTCATATAAAAGCGTCCTGCCCACGAAGGAACATATGATTGGGAAGAAGCGGATCGTTCGTGTCGCGAAGTACACAAGTCTTTCTGCTTGCTGTTCGAGCTTCCACATAGCTGTTTTTGTTTAGTATGATCGGTTTTAGTTGTGACAATTGTCGAAGTCTGATTTAGTTGCAAATATTCAAACTTTTCGCTAATATTCGTAACTCTGCTCACAATCATCTCTGTGCTTTGTTTCATCATGGCGCTTGACTATTAGCACATTGCAGCACCATAAAAATTGATAACTCACGTCTGGTAAGTACTTATAGCGATTTGAAGTAATGTGATGGATCTTTTAAGTCGTTTCTGATGTTTTTCGATCTTTTCCTTCTTCATAAGAAGTTTGAAAGAGCTCAGTGTACGTTGCAGGCCTTCTTTCTTCGAATGAGTTACGGCGTTCATCTCTTCGACAAGATCTTTTAGGATTTCTTTTGCTTTCATCGCAGCCATGAAACCGCGGTTCACGTAGGAGCCATCGAATCGTGTGTGGTGAGTCTGGTCGTTTTCGATTTGCCCCTCCAGCTCTTCAAATACGATGGCATAGTCGTCCAACTCGTCGAGTATGTCTTTAAGCTCATCCGGCAGTTCTTTGGCCTCTCCCCATAGTTGATTGACCTTGATGATGAGCTGTGCGATTTTCCCAGCAACTTGACCGAACGCAATAAGACTGGCAGCGGTTTCCATTTCATATGTTATACAGTATTTAACAACCAAGTAAAGAGGACAACTATGTTTTTCGATATGAAGGGGATATGGAAGAATATATTGGATTCAAGGTCTAACAGACAGACGAATATGGGAGCCTGATGTTGGTTCCGCGAACCTATCGAGCAAGCACTGCCTCCATCATAAAATCAACAACCAACATGGATGTTTCATATCCAGTGGGACGTGGTGTGACTAGTACTGACAAGGAAGATCATTAATCATAACCAACCAGTATGGCTCCTTCATGTTAGCCATGCATGGCACTAGGAGGGATGTCATGGCGCCTAGAAGGTGGTGTCTCATGAAGATGGGCGGCAAGCTACAGCATTTGTTGTGTTTTCATGCATTGATCGTATCACGTGCTTCGTAGCGGGAAACCACTTTAAGAAAAACGAACTGAACAAAGCCTTTTCTTTGATTGAGCCATCTCAGAAAAAGAGGTTTAATAGATGTCATTGACCTCATTGAGGCGCGCTTGTAGATGCAGGCACGGGCGGCAAGGGTGCGGGTGCGGGTACGGGCCGCTGTCAGGGCGCTAAAGATTGAAAGCCCAGCCTGCCCGGTTGACTCCACCAACAAGAAGTCCTGGATCCGTTGGCCACCTACTAAAACATTCACGTCCTACTTACCTAGCTTTTGACCCTCTTCCGTGCAATCCGTCCCGTCCTTTTCAAAGTCCTCAGAGTAAGGCAATCGTGGCCTTCATATGCATAGTTAAGAAATGTTTGGTAAAAAAGTTAAGTTGGGCCTATCCGATGTTTGGTCTTACGAGGCACTCAAAGTAAAGTGATTGTGATATATGACAAATGATTGCCTGAGAACAGCATCTGTATTAGCCAGCAGGAGGTTTGCCAGATCTGGCAAGTTTTTTGAGTAATCAAAGGGCTCTCGTTACTTCAGATTGTTCAAAGGGACTGAATTGGCAAAACAGATTTCTTTTTGATCCAAACTCCCGGTTGATATGGAACGAGACCACAACTTGAAAGCTATCCTCAGGTTCAGAAAACTTGACCATACTTATTGAAAAGACAAAATAAATTGATCAAATTACGACATCTTGGCCCGGCTTTAGGCTCTTTAATTTCCATGCCCCAAGCTTAGGTCCTATGTTTTGTGTCCTCCCCTAGGCCATGTACAGTAATGACATACGTAAAGCGGGATATCTTCCCGTCCCTTGGCGCATGATGGTGTGGCAATGCTGAAGGGAGAGGCTGTCACTTTCATGTGAATTTTGTGTGTAGAACCTCGGGAGCAAAGCAAGTGATATAGGTATCATTTCCAGACAGAACAGACAGATAATTACAGGTCTCTGCAAATGCAAACTGGTCGTTCGACCTTGTCCCCTCGCCTCTTCTAGGTTCTTAATCTTAACAAGTTGAACCTTGGGTTCTGAACTTGGTAAAAACCCGCATGTCATGATCGCCTGCAAAGAACCCCTGTATGCATATGGTGTTGATAGTGCCAATATTGTGGCTTTGAACGCAACCACTAGGAACGCATCCCTTATCAATAATTGGCATGTGTCAGACGGGCTGTCTGTAAAGCTGAAGGATTGAGGCTGGCTGGCTTGAGAGACAACGGCCAAAAGTCAAGACTGTCAGATATGATAGAGTCGGGGCAATTGCAACACAAACGCAGACTTGCTACATAAGCCTTGAGGTTTTCTTGTCTCGTTACTGCAGCAGTATCGACCGAGATCCAATTTATTAAATTACCTTTGGCAAAAGGGACCCAAAGAAAAGCCCCACGAAGTGATGGATCTCACCGAGAAGAGGCGCTCGGATGGGGAACTGCGAGATTTTCGTGTCTTTTACGAAAAGAAAGAGAATTGATAGACCCTATTAGGGTGACTTGCCTTGCATTGTTGAATTGACACCTCGACTGACAGCCAGGTGGTCATTGAATGTATCGACTCCTGAAGCTATACTGGTAGAAAGCTAGTCCAATACCACCGACTACCACGAACAAACAATAGATATATATTTTTTGTAAATTATCAGTTTCATCCATCGAGATACAATTATTCCCGAAGCCCGAGTCTAGACCAACTCCAGTACAATAAGCGTCCTTCAAGTGTTGCCAAGATAGGATCCGATGCCGAACCGGTAAAACGGATTCTTACCTGGCGAACTTTGCTTAAAATATCCCGAACCGAAACGATAATCGACGCCTGTTCCTTGTTTGTAACGAAACATGTCTAGATAGTTACCAACTGCTACAGTAGCATCTTTGTCGAGGCATTATCAACCCACCCAGACAATGGAGCTCTTCGGTTTCAAAGATGGAATACTCCGTCGAGAACTTCTTTTTATAACCGACCGGCACCTGAACCGAGCTAGGAGTAGGTTCGATAGCTCCAGCCCTGTTTAGCACTGGAACCAACGAGACGGCTAGAACGGCTATCCTAATTCGAGCTAGGTCGATGATGTCTTACCTGCACTTGAGAAATGTGTCTGAGCTGCCGAAGGGCTAACCTTTCTGTTGTCCACTAATAACGTCCTTACTATATGAATGGATCTCCTGCTGTAGATAGTACCTACTGTACTGTATGTATCGTTGATGAACACCGTTTAAACTTTGCCACTACTTGACATGGAAACTCTCTATTGAAATTAATCAGCGCTTTGGCATGAATTTTCAATCCGCTTCGACCTCTTCCCTCTCAATATTCCCAATAATTCTTTTCTCTTCTAATTGCTAACAAACAAACTGCCGCCATCCTTCTTCCCCCTTTGTCTTGTTTCCTTATCGTCCGTGTCACTCGGAGTTATACCCTCTAACCACTGCGTAACCGACCCTTGCCTCAGCCTCTCCCTTCCTCCAGGGATCAGCCTCCACTGTCGCATTCCGTCATAGTATCCTAGCCTCCAGCTACCCTCACCCAAATACTACTAACTAGACTGGGTTGAGGTTGGTGCGTGGTCCGAAATCTTCTCTCCTTGAGGGTCCCGCAGAATTGGATAGCCCAGCCAGCCCAGGGCAATCCAGATCAACCCATAATCGAGATCCCCCTCCAGCTTTTTTCTCTTCTTGGTTTTCCATCTTCATCAACACAACCGCTTTTTCTCTTCATTATTTTGCTCTGTTTATACGCTGTCTATTTCATCAATGGGTATTCTTCAAAAGATGGCGTGGTCCAAGAGCACGAGGATCAAGGTCATGATCGCTATCGACACGGTCTTTTTCCTCGTCGAGATCATCTCCGGTTTCCTTGCCCACTCTCTTGCTCTCATGGCCGATGCCTTTCACATGGTACGTCGATCAACTCACTCCTCGCACAATGTGCGAACCAATCGACAAACGAAAGCTAACTTTCCACAGCTCAATGACATTATCTCCTTGGTTATCGGTCTCTGGGCTGTGTCTGCCGCGCAAAAGACCTCTACCGATGAGTTCACTTTCGGCGTACGTTCAAATCCAGTCGCAAACATCTCAATCGTTGAATCGCACAACTAACCTTCTTCCAGTGGGTTCGCGCCGAGATTCTAGGTGCCTTCTTCAACGCCGTCTTCCTTATCGCTCTTTGCGTTTCCATTGTCCTCGAAGCCCTGACTCGATTCATCGAACCACCCGAGATCAACAACCCTAAGCTCATGCTCATCGTCGGTTCTACCGGTCTACTATCCAACTTTGTCGGCTTCTTTGTCCTCGGTGGCCATGGTCACTCCCACGGGCCTGGCGAGCACGACCATGATCATGATCACGGACATTCTCACGACCACGCCCACGATGCGGAGGAGGGCCACGCCGGCTACCACAGCACTCTTGCTGACGAAAGTGGTCGCGCTGCTGAGGTTCTGCCCGAGTCCGTCATTCAACGCGCAAACGCTTCCCGAAAGTCCAACGGCAAATCCAACGAAACCAACCGACACTCACGAGGCCGCGACTATCATCGATCCAGTAGGAGTGGACATTCGCGTTTCGCTAGCCTCGACGACTTGAGTATCCACCCCGCAAGTTTCCGACAGAGCATCATCGAAGCCACCCGAGGCGAGGCCAACGAGGCCACAAGCGAGAGCGAAACTGATGCCGAGAACTCTCTGATTATGGAAGAAGACGAGGCAAACGAAGAATCCCCTCTTCTCAAGGGTGTTACCAAGAACGGCTCATCGCTCGGTCACAGCAACAACGGATCGCACTCGCACTCCCATTCTCGACGACCCCGACGGGACTCGAGTGTTCACCACGGTCACCATCACACACTCCCCAAGGATGCCAAGAAGAAGGATAACCACGGTCACAATCATGCTGATATGGGCATGAACGCTATGATCCTACATGTCATTGGTGACATGCTTGGTAACATTGGTGTCATGGTCACTGCTCTTATCATCTGGCTTACCGACTGGCCTGGCAAGGTCTACGCCGATCCTGCTGTCTCCTTGTTCATTACCGCCATTATTCTCAAGACATGTATTCCTCTTACCAGAGGCACTGCGCGCGTTCTTTTACAGGCTACTCCCGAGCACATCAGTGTGCCCGAGATCCGACAGGATATCGAGGCCCTCCCCGGTGTTATCACATGCCACCACATCCACGTATGGCAGCTTTCAGACACCAAGCTTGTTGCAAGCATGCATCTCCAGGTTTCTTTCCCTATTGATTCCCACAGTGGTGAGAAGTACATGGAGTTGGCTCGTCGCGCTCGCAAGTGTCTCCATGGTTTCGGTATTCACAGTGCTACCATACAACCCGAGTTTTGCTTCGATTCAAAGCATGCCCATGATTCCGATGCTGCTGCTCTTACCTTTGATGGCGGAGCCGATTTGACCAAGGGGGACAGCTGCCTCCTCGAGTGTATCGACGACTGCCAAGCGCAGGGCTGTTGTCCGGCGGATTCTTCGTCCAAGGCTTCATCTACAAGACGAGCTAGTGAATCGTCGCACAGCGCTACCAGTCCTCATGCGCACGAACACAGTCACGACCACAGCCACAACCACCAGCACTAGTCGCTCCGGTTGTGCCTCCTAGTTTTTCTCTCAGACTTTTGCTCTTCTGTGTTTAAACACTAGCCTTGTGGATGTCTCGGCTCTAATTCTTTCGCTACTACATTCCATATACCAAATAATTGTCTTTCTTTATGTCACCAAACACAAAAAAGGTCTGGCGTTCTATCGTGTGGGGTTCCCTCATCCAGCATGGGGCTGTCTTTGTTGAGCAGCACTTTGCAGCGGAAGTCGTGTGCAATTTTAGAGAAGTGCGGTACTTCTTTTCATGTATGATAGATAGCGGTTTAGCAGCATTGATTCTCTTTGTCCAACTGTACTCGCTCTTGTGATGTTTTGGTGTTGGATGAGACTCAGTGCCCTAGCGGGTGATGTGCTGTGTTTCGAGAGTACGATCGGTGTTGCGCAACGTTATACCGCCGGTGAGCATGTAAAACAGTGATCGGACATCGTTACATGCTGGATAGAGGAAGAAATAATCCGTTCATAGAACAAGGTGGGACAACCACCAGGGTCTCAAGATCCGCAACGATCTATCACAGCATGTCTACGTAGCTACCTTGGCTTTGCGATAGGAAGAAATTGGTTAGTTAGACTATAAACTTGGACTATACTCGTAAGATATTTGTTTTGATATCCTAAGCCTTGGGCCGCCATATACAACTTATCTGCCGCTCAATCCTGCTACAGGAACCGTTTCATTATGGAAGCAATGCTTACAAGACTGAAGCCAAGCCCTGGGGCGCAGGAAGACTTAACTACCAAAGCATAAGGGACACGATTATTAGGTTAGCTTATGCTCCTTAGGGGAGACTCTTAGGCTCTTTATTTTTTGCATCCTAAGCCTGCGTCTGATGTTTTATTTCCCCCCCTAGCCAAGGAACTCTACCATCTCACAGTGTTTAAATCATCATGACGGTAAGCTATCACTGCAATGTCAACCTTGTTCTCAAAAATAACCCTTGCAACCCTTGTCAATGGCACCGCCAATTAAGGTATACGCAGTGGCCATCGATACTGGAGAAAGCAGATCCTTGCTTAGCTTGCTGAAATGCATAACATACATGGCGAACAGTCCCATTGATTGTTTGCATATTCTACTTAGTGCATGATCTTGCCCAAAGGTCCGAGATTGGGTCGGATGTTGTAGGAGAAGACTTGCGAATACCGCATGGCAGTTGCGAGGGTCAACCATAACATGGATGTCTTGTTAGTGGTGATGGCTTCAAAACCAATTGATTTTGTGACTGACTATTTTTAACTTTTCCCCTACTGATATCGCTAGTTCCTTGTTACAGCCTTGGCATCCTTATAGTCTTTAAGTAATCTCAGCCATGTCTTGCAGAAGAGGGTTATATTGCATCGTTCACTCAGAGGGACTTCCTGAGCCTGGTACTTTCCTTAGACTTCGTGTTGTAAACAAAGCCCAGCGTTATGGGAGGCTGGGGCGGTCTAAAACATGAGGTTCCCGTCGGGTTACCCCACTAATAATGGCCACGCCCGTCCGATGCTGCCACATGTTCAGCGTATTTTAGTGACCTTCTCCCCTGTAAATATGGGGTAATCGAGTGGATCTAGAGCTGTTCGATGATCCGAGAGGGGCTTGACAACAATGACGACGATAGGAACAAATGCGACGGGTTGAGATTGACGAATTGCTTCTCTTCTACAGTAGCCGGATCATGTCTCATATGGTGAGACTTGTTTATATAAACATAGGCTCTCTAAGAGGCACCCAATTGTATCGTACTCGGTTGATGGACTACCAAGCATAGATAATCTTCCTCTTTCTCGTTCATGACCCTGCAACTTGATGCACTGCAAGTGCTAAGCTACCTGCTAGTGGAGTTTGGGCAGCCCCAAATTCTCCCAACGATGGATCAACCCACCTTCTGATCGTGCGAGAGGCCTTTAGATGATCCATCCGCTTTCATATCGTCGTGATTGGCGAGCTTTCCACTTTGCCGCCAGTCCGAGGCGGTGACAGCTCCCTGTGTGTTTTGTTTTGTTTATTTCGTCTTGCAGTGGTGGCTCTTGTTCTTCTATATACCTTTCTCGTTCCCCAATGGAGAGTCCTTCTTCTTGCAACACCATCAATCAATCATCATGACCGACAAACGTAGTCGCCGAGACCGCGACCGTGACCGTGACCGTGACCGTGATCGCGATAGTCTTCGAGTACCCCGCGCTCGACCCCACCGCAGCTCGAGAAACTCATCCGTCCGGTCTTCAGCCCGCTCCTCAGCCAACTACGAGGAACCTCGCCATCGTCATCCCTCCAACGGCCCAACTTCTTATTCCTCAGCTGCTCCGACTTCTTATCCTTCCAACAGCCCTTACTCGTATCCGTCAGCCGCGAATTCTGCTCAGGCTCTAAGAGCTGCTTCGTCTCGCTTTTCCCTGAATGAGCAATTCGCTGCTACTCGACAAGACTTCAATCTCTGGGACGACGATGCGAGTTCCATCTATGACCAAGGGATTAATGAAGACGATGAAGAGGATGAAGATGAAGATGAGGACGACGAGGACGAAGACGATGTCAAGGTCGGCGACAAGGATAAGGATGAGGACGAGGACGAGGAAGACTCTGATGACGACGACTCCGATGACGAAGATTCAGAAGACGACGAAAAGGCTCCCCTAAGCTCAACAGAAGGAAATGATGATACGCTGCAAGAAATCAATACTGAGCCGCTTCCAGGTCTGCAGGTCTCGGGTTCCAACTTTTACGACCTCTTCTGCCTCCCGCAAGATGCACAAGACTTGTCGCAACAGCAGATCCGAAACGCATACTACCGCCTCTTTGTTCTCTTTTACCCTGACAGTTATCCTGAACATCTACGTCCAGTTGCTCGCCAGCAATTCCTCCGGGTCCAAGATGCATTCGAAACGCTCATTGATCCAGCGCGCCGAGCGCAATACGATCTGGACCAGTTCATGCAGGCTGATGAAACAGCGGCGGTACATTCAGAATATGAAATCGCGTTCAAAGAAGCTGTTCGGGATCGCATACAGAACAGTATCAGCACGAATTCTGATCTAGGTGTACGACTAGACGCATCCGAGTCAACCAGTGGCATCCCAAAACTTCAGATCCTGGACTTTGCTCTCAGCCATTCCGTCACAGTTGACCTTCCAGGAGTGCAGAAGCTATTGCAGCCTCAAATTGCACGGTTAGAGGGTCTTACTTCAAAGAGTGGGAAGGAATCAATCCAGAGTCCATCGCAGCATGGTGTCCAAGTAGCTACTCCTACAGTGACCATGACTGGGTCTGCCTATGGTATCTCGAAGGATCTCTCATCAGTGCCTACTTCGCTCTTGTACGATCGGTACCAGCCTCTTTTGCCTCTGACAATTCCGAGACAGAGGCTCATGCAACTTGTTGAGAACAAATTCGCACCATTGGCCACCATTCAGTACAGACAAGAGTTCCTCAACCGCTCGCTGTCGGCATCGCCAGAGAAGTTTAGGTGGATAAAGACAGCTATTGAGCTTGAGGCAGATGTTTTGCCTGAAATCACCGCTAGAAGCCGTCTTTACCATCACTTCCTGCTGCCCAAGTTCACAGAGCCTACCATTGCTGAAGCCAGCGTACAATCTTCGCGAGATTCGACTGCGTTCCAACCCCGCGTTGCTCTCGGACTTTACCAGAATTTGCGCCACGGCACTGGCTTCCTGCGCGCAGATAGTGGTGACTGGGCCTTTGGTATTGATCAGTATCCTGGGTTCCTTTCTGAGCACTCAACGATAAACCCAGACTTCTTCAACGCCGAGGCGCCTGGAGCTACTCCTAGTATAGAACTAGGTTTCCGAACAGGACAGTCAGACAGGCTGCCAGCCCCGGGTTCCTCAGACACTCCTGGTGACGAGGGTGGAATTCGAGGTCTTGACTATGAGGTCAACACATGCAAGCACGGAACGTGGGCTGTCTCTGCTTCTGCCACGCCTATCTCCGCGGCTGGTGCTATAAGGTATAGCAAGGACTTGGTGTTACCCTTCCAAGCTCCTCCGACGTCCTTGGACCCAGGCCTGCCTGCTGCAGCACGTCTAGAGGCAGAGCTCTGCTCAAACAGATTCCAGGATCAATACTTGGCCGTCCGTAACCTCTGGTCTGTTGGTCGTTTTGCACGCATCGGTATCGAAGTTGGCATGAGCCTACACAATCTCCACCTCTCTGTCTACTGGTCTCGTCTTGGCCAACGGCTCAGTGTCCCCTTGCTCATTGCTCCGCGATCACTACTCGGACCCAGCATACTCTTCTGGGCTGGTGCCTTGCCATTCGCCGGTCTTGCTGCAGTGCAGCTTGGTCTTAGCTACCGTCGTCAGAAGAGTGTTCGTTCGCATCAACGTACTCGTTTGGATGCCTCCTCTACCGAAAAACCAGTCGCCATTACCCGAAACCGATTTGAAGCAGACAACATCACCACACTTCTTGCCCAGCCCGTCGAAGTTCGCCAGAAGAGCCAGATGTCGCTCAAAGGCCTCGTGATTCTTAGTGCGAGGTACGGTGTTCCTAGCGAAGACGGGTCGCTTGTTCCAGGTGATGAAGTTGCCGATGTGACCGTCGCCGTTGCAGCTTTGATCAGTGAACCTTCCTACATCAATGGACCTGCCTTGGTGATCCCTCAGGGAGTACGCAAGAGTCGCTTGCCAGGCTTCTGGGATCCTGCCCCAGGGCAGGACAAGGTTCTTCGTGTTGAGTATCTATCCAAGGGCGAGGCGGGTTCTATCGAGGTCAGCAATCGCGATGAGCTTGTTCTTCCACCTCAAGCTTAGACTATCCGGCTTTACTGTTATTCATTGAGCGTGAATGATGTGTTACGAAAATCGACGAAAATTCAAAGACAAAACGAGAGTTATGATAAGAAAATGAAATGACGATGTCAAAACGTGGACTACAGATGACTACATACTAGGGCGTTGATCATGGCGGCTATGTACTACAGATAGTTCGTTTGGTAGACAGAAAAGTACAAGCATTCAAATAAACAGAGCAATTTTTGCTTTCCATTAACGATGTGACACATGTTATTGATCAGAAAGCATAGAAATGCCAACTTGGTTCATGACTACTAAGATAAATACATGATTCATCAGACGCAATGCACGTTCACTGGAACCAAGTAGCATTCTCACCTGGAGTAATTGAGCTCGTCATGTTTACTCATGTTGCTTTCCATCACCTATAGGTAGTCCAACAGAACCAGATAGTAAATGTGTACTACTCAGCAAAAGTGTCAACTCAAACGATCCCAGGTATATTCCCAGTGTAATCGAGTCACTATTAGGCTTGAGCAAATTCATGGCTGGAGAGATTCGTATATCGGAGAGTGACGTTTCGCTACAGAGCTAAGTCAGGACCTGATCAAGGTTGCGGGCCGGATGATGATATACTCTTCGCATTTGCGCGAGCCTCTGATATCGAGCTGTACACCAGCCAGTCTGGTCTGAAGGTGCTTCGTAGCCCGATGTATTTCGATTGCGGCAGTCCTTCTTTTGACAGAGTATTGCAGGTAAGGTGGTGTGGCCAAGCTAACTCCGGAAAGGCAGTAAGGATATACGCAAGCTCAACCTGCGAGCGGATTGGCGTGGATCGTCACATTCTCGATACGAATTGGCTCCTTTGGTCGGTTCTTTCGATCGACTTCGACACCCTCGATCTTGGCCAATGTCGCCAGGCCCTCGTCTCCAATCACACGTCCAAACACGGTGTTGAGCCCGTCGAGATGCGGCGCCTTGTCGAACGTGATAAAAAACTGCGATCCGTTCGTTCCGGGTCCCTTGTTGGCCATTGAAAGCACGCCTCGCGCGCCGTGTCGCAACGCAGGTCGGATCTCGTCCTCGAATGCGCCTCCCCAGATACTGCGTCCGCCCTTTGGATTATCGGGAGGGTTTGGTGTTGCAGGGGCGCCGGTCTGAGCCATGAACTTAGGGATGACGCGGTGGAAAGGAGATTGGTCGTAGTAGCCTGAACCGCAGAGGGCGAGGAAGTTCTGGTAGGTGTTAGTCAAGGTTGCATGCGATTTAGGTGCTTAGTATTTTTACGAACCTCTGCGGTTTTTGGGACGCTTTCACAGTATATTTCGACTTTTATGTCGCCATGCGACGTATGTATCGTGACTGACATAATTTGTGGGTGTGGCTGTTGTATCGAATGAAGACGTATCAAGAAACTAGAGTGTGATATGCTGTGAGGCGCGATGTTGCTTCTCTGTGCCGTGTGGAAGATATGATTGGACAATTGATGACTAATCTCTCCAACGACATGCGAAACAGAAGCATCAATATACTTCGCAGCGCATCAAGCGCACATGTGCAATACATTATCCATTTGTAGGTATCGGTGGATTATCTGCACAAGTATCATATCATCTAGTAACGCATCCAGCGCACGATTTTATATCACCTAGTAGTATATCTAACATTAGGTACTAGCAATAAAGTGCCATTCTTCCTCTACCAAGTTCCATAGTTGCAAATCGCCTCAGTCCTCTATACCTCTAAGGCTAAGCCGATCCGAGACCGTCGGTATTCTCATCACTTCCCTCACCGTTGCCTTCCTGATGGTCATTCTCATCATCGCCGCCGTTCACGGTCGCCCGCATCTCCTTCAGAGACTTGAGTAGATGGTCACGAAAGTCTTCCATCTCTTCTCTCTTCATTCTTGCCGCATCCAACTGCGCGATGGAGGCCACAAGAGCGTCCAACTGAGCGGTGGTGCAGGCCACAAGAGCGTCCGCGATGTGACGTTCCTCAAGGGGGTTTGGCGCAACAGTCGTGTTGAGGGTAATGTCGTGATCAGGGCTCCCTTCAGGGTTTGGCGCTTGAGTTGCGTCAAGGGCAATAAGGTAATTAACTGCTACCCTTATAACAGCTTGTTTGTATTTATCCCAACGCTTCTTCTTGGCCGGCTCGTCAACGCCTCTAGTGAACTCCCTGTAAAAGAAAATGGGTCCTGATTGGGAGGGCAGCGGGCGGACTTCCTAAATTCCATCCTTGCGGCTCATCGTCCGGTAGAGGGTCTTCTTCTTGGCAGCAATAGATACTACCACGAGAATAGATTTCTCAAGCGTGTCGATCCAGTGGTTATGGTCTGGGTTGAAGTCGTCAGCACAGTTGCTGGTGTTGAAATCTTTAGAGTTTGAAGGATGATCCGCAAGATACTCTCCAATGACCAAGGCCAATTCTTTCCTGCTTGATATTAACATCAGTATATATATATACTAAAGATATGGACTTACTTGGAAGCGTCTTGAACTAGCAACGACTCAGGGGAATGAGCTTGCTCTTGGAGTGCGTGTCCTGGGGCCTTTGCATTCTCAGGTCCAGTCTTGGTCTCGCCGACAAACTGGACGCGAATTACCTGCATCTCTTGGCGGTCCGGCTTCCCAGTGTCATAGGGAATATTCTCCCAGTTGAAAGCAAGATTGCGTCTAGCAAGGATGGTCTGTAGGAAGCTATCAAGTAAAGAAGTTAGCAAGTGTTAAATGAGGGAGTTACACATCAAGCGCAACAGTGGTATAGGAGCTGAGGAATGCATCCACTTACATTTCGTCTTGTGTTAGGGAGGTCTGAATAGATAATCCGTAGTAAGATATAGTAATCTGTAGTAATCTATCTGTAAATGAGAGTTAGTTATGTTGAGAGAGCTGCGCATCAAGTGCGATAGTAGTATAGTAAGGAATACACACTTATGCTTCGCCATGTAGTAGGGAGACCTGGACGGATGATCTGTAGCAAGCTGTAAAGAAGAGTTAGCTATATCAAGAGAGTTGCGCATCAGGTGCGACAGTGATATAGTGAGGAATGTGCTCACACTTCGCCTTATAGTAGGGGAGGTCCGAAGGTCTGTTGTTGTTGGCTATGAGAGGCTGAAGAGGGAGGTTGAAGGATGGAAGAGGGAGAGAGATTCTGGAGGAGAGGAAGCACTGTTATATACCCATCAAGGCATCTAGGCATCAGCGTAGCTGAAGTGATAATGAATCACTGCAGCTAAAAGTGACAGTGAATCACTGCAACGTGATTCCTCTCCCCTCAGCTACGAAGCACCTAGTTGCCCCTCAAATTTTCATCTTTCCATTCTTCACCTCTCTCCATCTTCTCGACTTCTCACCTTTCTCACTAAGCCGAAATCATGAATGAACTCCCAGAGATTTTCAAGAAAGACGGCTTCCAGAGTCTAGAGGAAGTCGTAGACTTCATTGCTTTTCTTGATAAAAAAGATAAGAAGCAACAGGAAGAAGAGGCCAAGGCCAAGGAATAGGCAGAAAACAACCAAGATCGAATCCAAGTATGGAACCTTCCCTGGCTCTGGCTATACACGCATCAAGCGTACTGACATCTAAAATAGGTCCAGCGAACTGCTGAGGAAGATGTTTCTCATAGCGAGGGACCTGATGCGAAGAAGCGCAAGAAGAACAAAAAGAGGCAGCGCGTGAGATTTGTCAAGCGTTTCAAAAAGGTAGATAGTTTCTGATACTGGAGTTTGACAATACACTGATATTCGCCAATAGAGCACCGCACCAATCTACCCCAATGGGGACGAGATTGAAGACCGCCCAGGCTATATCGAACCAAACCGTGTTACCAGCGCGAAGGACGAGGCCGAAGATGACGACGAGGCCAGTGATGACGAGAACCCAGATGTTTCTACAGTGCCAGAGGAGAACTCTACCAAGATGGCCGAGGATGGAGAATAGCTATCGGTATTACTGAATTTCGGCAAACCCCCTGGCTATTTTGAAGTGGCAGCAACCCAGAGGAGGTCGATGAAGCAGGTTTGGCTGAGAGATTAGAAGGCGTTAAAGTCGACAGCTTTGATCCCGGGACTCCCATGTATCTCTAGATATGGTGTGATTTGAGGATATCGCGACTCATGCGCGACTCTCTATCGCTCTTTTAGAACAGCCAGCCACAATCTTGACACCAAAACAGGTGATACTTTGAACCATCAAGTCTCAAACAATGCATATATGATCCTGGTGTGCTCGCATGTCGTAGCTTAAGAATGGCGAAGTCGTTACCTACAGCTCATAAGTTCTCATGTTTTGTGACTTTGACTCGACTTGCTCCGGTGAAGAGCCGTGTGGCCATATGATCTCTCCAAGTTCAGGTAACGCAGCTGAACATCAGATGACCTGACTATCAGAGACTCATTGTTGAACAGGCCTTCAAGCACAGCTAAATGGTCCACCCGATATCCTTCATAATTGCTCTACTCGCCCACAAGATGCTGTAGCTGAGACAATGTTCGATATGGTGGTCCTCAAATTCAGAATGCCTTGCAGTTGCTTCTTTATGATCCAAGCACTACTTAGTAAACGAACATTGCATAAAACTGCCAACGAATAAGACTCTGAAGCGACACAGCATAACTATCGCCAGCCACATGACATATATCAGATGTGGCTAACTGTGGCGTCTCTTGACTACACGCCCTCCTTCCATGTAATATTTAGTAAGCCTATCGTTTACATACAAACTGCACAATCTATGAAAAGACGGTGTGATGCTGATGCTGTTGTTGTTGTTGTTGCAGTCCCACGTCTGTTCGTGATGGGATGTTTAATTTCCGTCCCAGCCATGCAGTTTCCCGTTGAGTGGAGAAGTTTGTAATTTGCTGGGTCCTTGGTCGCTCTCGGCCGAGTCAAATATTGCTACCCTACATGAACAAATACTGGATTAATGCCCGCCTCGTCAATGCGGTGAGCTCTCCCTCACAGTTGACTTATGCGTTGTATCCGTGCTCTTTTGGGGTTTTCATCTGGTCTCTCTCCGGATCAGTTATGCGGTATTAAACTACTTCTAAAATAAGAGTCCAGAAGCTACGTTTATGGTCCACTAACCAACATTTCGTAGGTATGAACCATTGCACGGGTTCCTGCAGAGCGAGGCATGGGCGATCTTTACTAGCTTGGCGGGTGATATGCCACTAGAATAAGACAGAAAAGCACATACGATGTAGCAAATGAATGATCCTCAGCTCCATATGAAGATCAGATCGTTAGAGTCAGAAATTCGGACTCCGTGTCTCGTCTCGGCGAGGACTAGAACAATCACCCAATAGCATTCTCATAACCGTCACTTACACGCGTGAGCATTCACGAACCGACAGAGACAAAAAAACAAACGACAGTTTGAATCGTTGCTTCCGACTCATGAAACAAGCGAGTATGCCAACTGCCGTCTGTTCCCATACCCTTATTCCAGGATACTGGTTCATAGGAATGTGAAGAAGTTCAAGCCTCTTGGTAATGTGACCTCCAAGACCACCACATATTACCACGACTCAGGAATGAAGGCTCTAGCGCCCTATGCGTTATGACTGAGGTGGTTCCAAACTGCAGCCAGGATTAGCAGTTCCAGGTACACGGCCAATAGTATCAGATTCAATCGTTAAATGTCAACATGTATTATCCAGGGGCTAGACACCAGTAGGCAAAAGCATGAACCTAGCCACATGAACCTCCCCAAGGAGAGGAAATAAAACATAAAGACGAGAAGTCTAGGGTATAGAGAATAAAGAGCCTAAGTGTATCATCCAAAAAGCATACATAATAATTCCATCTCCTACGCTTTGGTAGCTAAGTTTTCCTGCGCCCGGAGGCTCCCTTACTCCAAGACAAAGAGACACCAAGTCAAGCTATCCAATACGCCAATAATATGTATGCCCTACATCAGTAGTTCTATGCATGTGCGACTCCTGGTCAGGGGTTCTATATGGAGTGCAGTTAGGGAAAAGAAAAAGGGACAAAAGCGATAGCCATTTAGCGTGCGTCTTTGCGAAATTACGACCTCCCTCCCCACGCTGGGAAATTTCCCTGACGTCAAACCTGCCTTCCCAACCTCCACTTCGTGCATCGACGATCTAGACCTTCTAGGGGGAGAAATAAAACCTAAGACAAAGTGAGCACGGAATTCAGAGTCAGAGAGTCAGATCCGAAAAATACATAGAGAATGACGGGTGGGCTTGAATTAGACAAGATCAAATGGAACAATCGATCGGGAAAGCAGCCACGAACAGCAGCCATCATCGAATTTGATATTGGAATGAATGAATGAATGATTCGAGAAATGAATACGATTTGGAACAGTTCAAATTTAAAGAATTTTTACTTCTTTTTTTGTGCCTGTCTTTGTTACGTACAACTACCAATACAAAGGATGGGGGGCCGCTTCTGAAGCAAGGAACTGTAGTCCAGACTTCGTAAATCCAACCAAAGGCACCGCTAAATGCCAAAATCCCTCCCCCGAGACCGACGACCAGTAGGCTTTCCCAACTGAACTCCATGTGGTCCCGTACACCTTTAAAAGAATTATGCAGACGTATCGTGTACTGCAGTCGTGAAGAGTAGGCTCGCCTCATCGTACCAGACCGAGGTCAAGATACCATCGTCCCTGTTTTAATAAAGCAAATCGGTCCATGAACCGACTTTTCCCATATCCGGGAGGGTATCCTTTTATCCATCGCGAGGGACCTTTTTGGTGCATTCTCGGTCTCCTTTTCGTTCCCTGATATCCGTCTCCAGGTCGATAAGGCTCCTCAACTGTAAATCTATGCCGCCAACCAGTTTGCCCCGAGCGGTGACCTGTTGTTATAGGACCTCTTGGGGGCATGCGGATTCCTTCCACACCGGGAGAGCAAGTCGTATGGAGCCTGATAAAATAAAATGCAGAAGTTTTGCTGAAAGTGAAAAAAAAAGGGTATGATCCGCGTGTTCCTTTTTTTGGTGCCGCTAGACTTGATATTGATGAGAAAAAATGTTGAATCACGAATAAATTGGAAACAAGTCGCTAAATGCCAGAAAAAAAACATATGTGAAAGATCATTCTGTTGTGCGACCATGCAATGATTTCGAACAAATAATAGAATGTCGGAAAGATAGTGTGTGAAAGCCAAGGTGATGTACATGGGTGAACGTCGAGGTCGAATTGTCGATTCAATATCTTGTCATGAAGAGCATTATTGGTTCATGCCATGCTGGGCAACGTATCCGACGTATTGGTTTTGTTGTTGTTGACCATATACTGCCGCATGGTGAGGGGGCGTGGGAGTGACTGGGCATCGAGGAGGCACGACATATGATTCCTTTGCCATGTTGTGGTTACCCATCAATGTGCTACCGTCCGGGGTGATCGGGGGAGTTAGGTATCCATCGAACCCCATCGCACTGTGCCCTTTTGAAGGGGTGCTGTAGATGTTGCTTGTGTGCTTGTTGATAGGCTCGGCGAGGGGAGTCGCGGGGTTAGCACTGGCAGCTCGGCGAGCGATGGCAGCTTGCTCAGCCATAAACTCAGCGAGCTTCTGGGATACGCGAGAAAAACCGGTCGTCGAATACTTGCGAGCGAGTGTGGGTGAGGGCTGGTGAAGGTGATGCGATAGAGTAATCAAGGTGACGTTCTCTGTTTGGTCCCAACCACCATCGTTAACTTCAGTGCGGCCGAGAATAGCCCGAGCAAGAGCAAGCGAAGATCGAGCGAGGACCGAGGGCTTGGTGGAGACAAAGTCGCGGTGATACAAAGCGATCTCGCAGAGGTAAGCAGCCATGTGCGCAACCTCTTGATCATCACCCTCCTCCGCCACCATGAGTTGAGAGAAGAAGTCGACGGTAGGGTGACCGATGATCCAATCGAGGGTGTTGAGAACGTGCATCTCCATCTGGGTGAACATGCCCGCATCGTAGAGGCCACAGCACATGTTGTTGAGCTCGTGAATCTGAGGAACGCGATCCTTCTTATCTCCATACTTGGCAGCGATAAGGAGTGCAGCGCATCCAACCAGTTGGTAGTGTTGCTTGTACACAACTCGCTTTGAGCAGTATCGGTCCAGGAGGTTGACAGTAAGGAAGAGGGTTTCAGGTAGCAGACCAAAGGCGGCATGAGCCTCAATGAGGAAGTCGATCAAGTAAGGACGCATGAACCATTGAATCTCGCGTTGCATATCGATGAGTGAAGCATCAGGTAGAGTCTCATCCTATAGTTTGTTAGCATGGGAGATGCGCAAGAGTATCATGTCTACGTACCTCCATTTGTCGCATATGCTGCATGATATCCTCGAGGTATTCATCACCTGCTAACCGTGAGAGTTCAACACCAATAATATCTTGTCGTTGACGGGCCATCATTCTCGCTGCCTCTTGGGCTGTGATTCGGTGATGAGGTTCATCGGACTCGACGAAGAAGGTATCGTCGTGTTGAGAGTAAGCCATGATGGGCGATATTGATTTGTCGGGTGGCGTCGGAAATTGGGAATAGTCTGGTGTGATTTGATGTCGAATGAGGGACTGTCGGTTCGCCAGGAATCTTGTGGTCGGATAATTCGAAGTTGTGTGAATGATTGTCGATTACGGATGCAGGAATGAGTGATGCAAACCGTTGAATTAGGATATTAAGATATTAAAGAACGTGCAAATGAAAAAGAATGACCGTGGCTGGTTGAAGAACCCAAAAGCATGTAGTATAACAGATAGTGGAGGCAAGGAAAGTGAAGGGATTTGAAAAGGGGTCGTTGAAAAACGAAATCGACTCAAGGGCTCTAATGCGGCATGTGTGTCAGTATGAGTTTTATACTAGTGTGCGATCTCGATTTTGGCCAGGTACAAGAGCGCTTTTTCTTATATCCCTTGGGTGATAGACTTGGATAGACAGTGGAGGCTGGGCTGGCACGAATCTTGTATCGAGGGGGAAGGAGTAAGTCTTACCGACACAGGTCGGGGAGCTGGTCAGAACTCGTTGAGAAGATGAGACAGTCCCTGAAATTGAGTGGAAACAACGAGTTAACGTCTCCCACAGGCAATCTTCAAGGAAGAAGAAAGGAAAAGAAGCGTAGAGGTTGTGGAGAATGGAGCGGTATGCGGAAGTCAAGTACTAGGCATGCAGCTACTCGGAAGTTAGATATCTAAACCGGAATATATACTTGAAGTCAGAGTTAGTGTGTCATACCTTTACCAAAACACTCTGGCTTCGACAGTTCGATTGAGTTTAATTGACAGCGGTGAAATCGAGCAAGTCGGTTGGTTGGTTGATTGAGGCCGTGCGTGAATGACTGAAGGTTGGACAACTTTCAATCGTCACTTGTCGTAGAGGTCTCCTTTCCTAGTGGTCGAAAGGGATCACTGGGAATTTGATTGGAGAACTAATTCTTCGTTGCTTCGATGAAGTGAATCAAGGGAGCGGGCGCTTCGGTGGGAGGCTTTTCGTCGGCGGCGGGAGCGAAAGCGGGAGCGAAAGAGGGAGTGAATTGAGTCGAGATTGGAATTCCCGGTGGGTTTGAATTGCAACCGAGGAATTTTACAGTCAAGCTGGAGGGAAGGAATTGGCAGTGTGGATAGAATAGAAACAAAAGCGAAATACCAGTAAAGGTGTTTTTGATTCACTTTTTTGGTTCCTTTTCTAGTTCGGTTCGTCTCACAGCCTCGAAGGGTTTCTTGTTTCCTGGCCTTGGTTTAATAGGGCGGGAATCTAGAGGGAGAGATGTTGAGCGAAAGAGCCCTGGGGGGTGGTTGGGTGAGTGGATGAGAGTCGATGATAATTCTCCTCGTCTCAAATTGTCTTCAGGCCTGCTCGGGAGAGTTGAAGACTAAATGAGAGAATGAGGGAATCAACAAAACGAGAGGAGGAGGGGAGGAGGGAGGTTGAAGAGAGGTAGGAGGAGGATGAAGAAGAGGGAAAAGGACTGGGTGAGAGGTACGCGAGTAGTTTTAACCAACTGTACATCAAGTTAGCTACCAGGTATAGTTAGAGTAATGCAGAGCAGAGCGAGATTCATGGATCCCATGGATGGATTGGATGGGGACCCATCCTTGCTGGGGGGTGAAGGTGTGTGCAAGGATCTCTGGGTGTGCAGCATAAAAGTAATAATCGAAGGTTAGTAGTAAAAACGTATGTATGCACCTCAGGCAGACTAGCCTAGCTGGCCTGGCTGCTGAGCTTCCATCCTGCCTGCTTCCTGCCCCGGGCTGGCTAACCTTGACCTGCCTTGGTTTCCTGGCACGGGTACCGCTTGCGGGTACGCGCTACGCTCCATACACATGCTACCTACGCTACTAGGAACTGCCTGCTGTACTGCGCGGGCTGACCAGACTGCAGGCAGGTACCTGTCAGTTTGTGCCTTCCTGCGCGCTGGGCAACGCCTGGAGTCACGGGTGGAGGTACCTAAACCGGCCCCTGTTAGGAGACCGTCCGAGGAGAGGGGGAGAGGAGAGGCCACCAGGAGTTGCACACCATCCGCGGGCATCCACTCACTCGAATTGAGAGCGGAGGAAATCCAGTCGAACCAAATCCTGGTACAAGACCGAAACATGAGAAGAAAAAGGAAGCTTCGATTTGCTTTTACAGATCCATGAAATTCAATACCAATCAATAACTTACCCAATTAACGGTTTCTATTTTGCTTTTTGCTTTTAACTGTATCCCTACAAAGTGAATATTCGTCTCCTTACCGACTCGTTGGGCATCGCCCTCAATCTCATCGAAAGCTTCTCTACAATTATTACTGTTTTCGCTTTTTTTGCGGGCTGACGACTTACGCTACTTTGACCTCACCATCCAAGGAACGAACGCTCTTCGGAGACGGGCAAGTGGTAGAGCAGGCGGGGGGGCTTGGGCTTGGCTTGGCTTGACTTGGGATGTGAGCTGCACAGCACAAACTTGCCTCGCCTGCACTGCACAGCACAAGAAACGGGGTGTGCAAGGCACGGCAACGTACATAATGTATGTACGTATATTACCAGCTACTGAGCTAAGATCCAAGGCTTGGATGGGGGGGAAAGGAAACGACGTGAAGCGCGTGTATCAACCGTGTGAGCCTCCGCTGGTCCTGGGCGATTTTGTGCCAATTGTGTCGTGTCGTAGCGTGTTCTTGTTACTCGGCTTGGGAGAATACGGCCTAGCTCTGAATTGCAGAGGCAGGGATCCGCGCGGATGGAGATGGAGACTGGGCGTGTGAGACGGACGGTTCAAGATGCAATATGTATGAATATTCAGTACTCTGTACCTTTGGATAAATACGTATGCAGAGAAAAAAAAAGAAAAAATGTTTGACAATGAGGCGTTGGTCTAAAAGAAACGATGCCGATGGGAAAAAGCACTTTACGATCTGATTCAGCAAATTATGGTGGTCACTGATCGAATTGATTCATTAGTTACCTGATTCAATAATAGAGACATTTTTGTCTGATACAAGATGCGAATCAATGGCTGCTAGACATGGAGGTTCTTGGTCATGAACATAGTAAAGCAATCTTGAAATGTATACCACATCGACTCTATCCTCCATTGTGGAATGGTTGGCGCTTTCATCATTAAGATTGAATAGCCTCAATCTTTTGGTGGCACGATGCACTCGGCCGGATGATAGGTAATTAAGACAAGATGATACTGCAGTACAGTAGGTCGGTATATCCAAAGCTGATCCCTCTTGTGAGGAGCCACGACATATCCATTCTTATTTATTTGTTTGTTTGTTTAGAACTTCTTCACGGTCGCTTAATAGGCACCAGGCGGTCACAGAAAGCGGCCTATTGTCCTTATTTATAAGCATTGTACGTCCATTGAATGACGGGACAGCGACCAAGCGGCCCATTGAGGAAGCACTGCGCAGGCTCACTACAGCGAGTCGGCAGACACCAGCTGTAGAGGACTGTCACATTTACATTTACAATACAGCAAAGCAAAGCAAAGCGAGACAACATGCAGGTCGTTATCAAGGTAGCCAAGACAATGAAAAGACATAATGAAGGAATATTCAATGATGGTCAGGTGTCCGGCCTCGTATGAACCGTCATATTGATTCACTGTCAATGCACTACTGACTGGCTGCAGTAAAAAGAATCAGAAAAAGTGTACAGCAGACCGAGCTAGTCTGATGTAAACGAAACAAGAACCATGAGATACTTTACTTTTATTACTGTCTGTGCTGTCGCCATATCAATCGAGATAAGGTGATGGGATGCTCAGGGAGGTTGGTTTTGAGACTGCGTCAATTATAGCAAGAAAAGTAAAAAAGATCGAGTATCATCTATCAAACCCGTAATCTACTAGCTTGACAAGAAAGTTGCTGTTGCTCCGGTTGCAAAATACCTTTCAAACATGGAATCTTGGACAATGATAGTGTCATGACATGCATGACAAAGATTTTGACAAAAAGTTTCGCTCTCCTCTCCTGCAAGACGCAACACGCTTCTGCAGTCGAATGGGGTTTTTGGTTCCGTAACTTGGACAACGTGAAAAAAGTACATCGTCATCAACGAATGGCTGGGGGACAGGTCAAGTCAAAGCTGCCATCCGGAACGAGTCTTGCGTTGCGTTGCGTTTCGTTGCCCGGCACAAGCAACCCGCGTGCAGGCAGCCCGTTAACATGTAGTGAGTTAGTTAGTCCATGAACCAAAACCATCCATCGACTGACTACATGTGGCTTGTTACCCACAAAGCTTACAGTAGTGACGGGAACGTGAAGCCATCATCGCGTCTCGTCACGTTTCGACTCGACAACCGTGTCGTTCGTTCCTTAACCTTGAAATTCATACTTGCCTACCAACGCGGCGCGGCGCGATAAGACTTACATTAGTATATTATAGTACAACATAGTAACTCGTAAATTGACTATACGCCTATCGATTCAGTTTAATCTTGACTTTCCACCTCAGACAGGCTGGTTCCCCATCCCATCGCAGTGACGGAAGGGGGTATTTTGAGGCGTTGTCAGATAAAAGCCTAGACCTATGGCAATGGCTGTTTTACTGAACTGAAAAGCCTTCGTTTCGCACATTTCGCCATACAGTGGCCAGTGTTGAGTTGAGTGCCGCATCAGTACTTGAACCAATCATGTCCATGGCCATGTCGCGCTTCAGCCAATTGATCATGCATGCATCCATTGTAATTGCTGATGAGAGAAGCAGAAGAAGAAGGTATCTCGCTTTGCTCTCCCTCGCATCCTTCGTAATCACATAATTCCCCACTGCGTGTCAGAAGGTCGTCCTAAAGTTATTACTAGTAGACATCCATACGGCTGTACTGGTAGACTGGTACGGTAGCTTTGGCTAGGTCTCTCTATCCACTGAAGTTACTAGATTAGGTAGATTAGCATTGAATGGAGACTGATATGCCTCTTCTTTCATTGGCCCATGCTCTCTTGTCCGTCGTCTTGTGCTGGCTACCATGTGCTATGCAGCGCAAGCTGTCACTTGTACATAACGAGATGCATATATACGCATACATCCATTCGATTATCGGCTTTCTGGCTGGAAACGTCAAGTTTTATCGCGGTTCCCGTGGTGTTAGTTCATCGGCGCGGTCCTTGTACTTCGCGTTGCCTGGTTCAAAGCTCTCGTACGTCGTTCAAGGTCATGCTCATATCAGGGGTGACGGCCCGGGCGTGGTACAGAGCACAGCGCAACCGTGAGACGGACGTTGGTTGTCAGCTTTACACGGTACGGTGCCTAGGCTTTGCATATGGCTGTTGCAGCTCATCATCTGGAGGGAGTAGACTAGACTAACTATCGGTTGAATCTGAATCTGAGTCTGATTGCCAAGCCCGCCTTATCCTTACGTATCATTACCATTCGCTACGTCGTAGTTTGCTCGCTCACCCAGGCGTCCCCACTTTGACGACGCCATTCACAAATATGACACTATTCGCATTATCCCGTACATAAGCATGGTCAACCATTGAAGCGGTTTTCCTTCCACTGTCTTTCCACATGTGAGCTATCAGTCTGTATCGTCAAGCCTCATCTGTCTGTCCCAGACAAGATCCCCTTAAGCAATATTAATCTCAACATCGGGGCTCAAACAAGTGCCGGAGACGCCACCACAAGCAAATAAAAAAACCATGTGTCTACGCTATTCATTCTTTTCATCCGATGCGCATCCGGTTGGACCTCATACGGGGCATTAGACCCATTGTCATGGTAGAGTACTCCGTATTTACTCCTACTCCATGGACGATCTCGGTTTTCTCACAGACCCCCATATCCATGCAGGCAAGCAAGCAAAAGCACGGAGTAGGTTTCCCAGTAAAAGGAGGTGCTTGGCGATACTTTTTGATATGCAGTAATAAAACCTGGTGATTACTGTAACAAGGCAAGTTAGTCCTTGTTGGTGCGTAGTGGCAGGTCCATATCAACCGTCATTATACATAGCGCCATGGAGCCTGCCCGAGCGACCTGAGGCCAGTACCTTGGTACGGTGGGTGGATTACCTCCGTGTGCCTTAGTAGGGATGGGCAGGGCTATTTGTAGATTGAAATACCGTGCTGTAGGCATATCACATCCATTGCGTTTCAAGGATATCTCTATCACCAACGGATTCCCCATGGATATGACTCCTTTAAACATGTCCTTTTGTCTGATTCATGAGCGTAGCTTCACCGAAACTCTCGCTCGCTCATCGCTTATTTTGTACGTGCCATGCCCGTCCTACGTCCATTCATCCCCATGCTTGCCGCTTCAATTTGCTCGCTGCAAGGGAAGAAAAAAATGGCACTCTCTCCACCGCTTACACTACTTGCTAACTGCATACGCCGCCGCGTGCACACCCAAGCAAAAGGCAAAAAAGAGGTTCTCCACGCCGAGGGAACCGTAGCTTATGCTTGTAGTAGTGTAGTATAAATGGCACGCATAAGTGGTTAATTGGGTCACAGGCATCCATAACTACATACATACGCACTATGTACTAAGAATCTTTGTGAAGATTATGACGCAGTGATGCTGTACAAGCAAGAATCAGCTGTCACAGTGGAGGTTAGAGCAAGAAAAAAAAAACTCTACTCTCTAGTGAGTGCAAACCTCCACAAGTTGCCCAGTCGACGAGAGAAAATGGGTTCGAGATGGAAGACCGGAGACAAACAGTACCGAGTCAGAGTTATTCAGAGGTGGTGTTATAGAAAACGCCCTCTGTTGACGATGCCATCATAGGAATGTTGTAGTCAGACCCTTCAGGGTCCAAGCATTGTACATTTAGACCACATATCTCGGAATATGTAAATAATTCTACTGTGGCCTAGTTTGTATGTTCCGAACGCCAATGTCATACTCAGTCATGATAACGACCGTCCAAACATGATTTCAGCCGCTTTGTACTCGGTGCCACTGCCACAGTATCTCGTCGTCCTGGGCTAGCCCCCCGTATTCTAGAGCAATGTTGTATCTGCTCACCTCGATCCATGCCAAGGAGAAGCTCGTAGTGTTTGCTTCAAAGTTTCACCAAAGTCAGGAGCATTTGCTCGCGTGCCATCTGCAGCCAGGCGTGGATCGTCAAAAACCTCCACATTCTTTTACTCGCGACAACGACGCACTAGATCCAACTGTTAGAGCCCAGGCACAGGCACATGCACATGCACAGGCACAGGTACATGTATACACGCCGAGATGGATGCGAGAACGAATGGGCCCGAAAGCCGCAAAGCAGTAGTAGTAGCACAGTAAAACCAATAGCTACACGTCTTAACCAGCAGCACCCCTTCATTAAGAAACCCCGTCGAGTTCACGCGCACGTTGTTAACGCGCCCGCGTCAAATGGCGACCAGGAGACGAGACGAGACGCAAAGTTGCTGGAACTCTGGCAAACCAATGAGACGCCTCAGACGCGCAGCTCAACCATCGAGAGCTGCTTCACTCTAGAGTCAGCCAGGCTCGGGGGTCCGGACCCAGGTGGTTGGGCGAACGAGGACGGGCTGGTGTGGTGGTGGACTTGTCACTGAAAAAGGCAAAACGGAAGAATTGAGCCCAAGGGCGAGCTAAGTTTAGTCGTTGGCCCACGAACCCTGTAGACTTACATGCAGGAGGAAGTTGGGAGTTTGGAACATGACAGAAATACTTGAGTTGAAGCAAGGAAAAGCTGATCGACAGTATCCAACATAATTATGAGGCTCTCTATCGAATCAGTGCAGAGACGAGATTTGAAGCAAGGCAAGGGTGGTTGTTTAACCTTGAAAGTTGAGGAATTTGTATTCAATTGTAGATGAATAAGTGCATCAATAGCCTGATCCGTTCACCCAGCTCAAGCTGCATGTTTCTCTTGCCTTTCTTTTTTTTTTTTTCTTTTCTTTTTTCTGTCATCATACTTGTTCTAACAGAAGTACTCACTTCTCACATGCAGTCGGTTCGACGCCAATGAGGGGTAGCCCCAGGAACCACGTCTAGGATCCCCTGGACGTTCCCGACGCGGAGGGTCAAGTCAAGATCTGGACTACGCTACCAAGGAAGGATGGATGGTCGGATGGCGTGTGGTGTGCCAGCTTGTAGATCCTCTAATCATGCAATGCCTCATTCGTTGCAGAAAGCATCGTGCACTGTTTGATGATGATTCTTTGACCTGATTTTGGGATCCATTGTGACTAGGGGGCTGGAGACATCATATCCATGACGTGCCTGCTCGGAGAAATCACATTTGGTTATCAAACTGGTTGCTCTTTACTACGGACTATCACAGGCTATTATCGAGAATATGGAGAAAGAGAAGAGGAAAAACTCACCATGATTTTAAACTCTAAACTGCTCGTTTAGCCGACTAGACAGAAACCTTTTTGGGCTGGAGAATCCCCTCACGTCAGGAACATCAACTCCGAGCACGAATCAAGCCAGTAAATACTACATACTAGACCGTAGACTACAATGTTTGAGATGATATTCAATGTTTCCTCCACTCGTCTGTTGCTGTAATTAGGTACTCTAAGATTTCAGGGCCTACTAATTTCAGACAGCTAGACAAGAGACAAAACAATAGGCGGCCTGGGCGGATGAGCACAAGCCACAGATAGTCTCGCGGAAGCCCGGCTGAGCCACTTTTTTCAATGTCGATCCTCCTGGAGAACGGACCATTGGTACAAAGTACTGTCCCTGAATCTCGACACCAAACGGCCTCAGTTAGCTGGCGAGGGGAGGAAATAAAATATAAGACGCAAGTTTAGGGTACAGAAAATAAAGAAGCCAAGAGCCGCTTCTTAAGAATCTAAACTGACCTAATAATTTTATCTCTTATGCTTTAGCAGTTAAGTTTTCCTGCACCCCGAGGGCTGGGCATTAAGCGCAGGTAGCGTGGCAGATTCGCGACTTGAACGTGAGTCAAGTTGAGACTAAGATTAGTGTTTGGTCGTTACGCTACTGTCTTGTGCTGGACTGTGATGAAATGCGATGTGATAGACCTAAGCTTGATCTATGTTCCTAGCAAGTGGTTTTTTGCTTAGTTACTAGGTATCTATTGTTCAACATGCGTCAATGGTCTGACCATTCAATATTTCTGCCTCAATCCGTACAGTACAATACCGTATATCTGGAAAAATGATTGATCACCGCGTCAAGTCAGACATATCCTCCAAGCAGGTGGGTAACAGAAAAGTTATCCCCCTTAAGACTTAGGATAACAGAAATAAGTAGCCTCAGAGGCTTGCCTGAGTAGAATGAATTGACTGATTTCATCTCTGAGAGACTGAGACTATCAGCAGCCGGTTCTTCTGATGCCCTGAGGCCATCTACAAGGCTTCTGGACTTGACCAATTCCTTACATTCAAGATGCAGGTTTCAATTCTCCCTCACATTTTCGTGATTGACGTCTTCACATGGTGGATCTGAGCCTTGCAGTCCTTTTCCATTTAAAGCCTAGAACCCTGCAACTACAGTAAACTAGTGGCTTTTGCCCCGCATTCACTTCCAGATTTACTCTTAGAGCTTCCAATCAGAAATTGCCATCGGACTGAGCGACCAGACAACTCCATGGTAAAAAGTCGTGGATATATTAATACGTACTCAGTTGCCTCTTGATTTCCGACTGTCTCCCCAGAGATGACAGAGACCGGTGGAACAATGGCCAGAGCGTGTTTCGGACCCTTCTATTCATCTGTCCCGGATCTCGCGCGGGCCTCCCTTACTAACGACCGGCTGTTCTCATGCATATTCCCGTGAAACCGTGGAAATGAAGGCATGGGGTGTATTGGATTGAATTCAATTGAATTGACAAGAGCAGAGCCGCAAAACTTCGGAAGGAACGATTGGGTAACCTCGGGCATCTGTTACTCAGTTGATAGGAATGCGTCACACGGCATGTCAGAAGAGGGCTTGCTGAAGTTCTGCCACTATCGCCTGTTGCAGGATATCAATGGTAGGTCTAGCATGGTATACGTCAGGATGTGCAAGCACTTTAGAAACGAGGCTTGGTTAGAGAAACGTAGCTCTCGTATGTTCGATTATCAGCTTCACTTCCCCCCTTGCAAGAGAGCGCATTAGGTTGGCTGGGTTTGCTTCCTTGTCGGGATACGTACTATGAAGGCAATTCTTACCTAGTGCTCCATGCAGAGTTAAGGGTCAAGTTACAATAGGTAAGGGTGCGAGACAATACAGAGACAGAGATAGAGACATGTTGATCTGTCCGTCTCGTATCAAGTTGCTTGATTCTGGCGTCAGCCTGATTTGACATGAACTTTTTTTTTTTTGTTTCTGGCGATGATGCATCCCTCGCTTCGCCCTGCTGCCGTGCATAGTGTTGCGTCGCTGCCTCCGCCTCGACTTATCCACCAACGAATAACGCCCAAGCCGAGACGCTGATGCTGACACTTTGACACTGAAAATGACACCGTCACTTGCAATCAATGGATGGATGCAATGCAATGCAATGCCCGTAGCTGGAACCAACGACCCTTAAAGATTTACCCCGTCCCCGTCCATTTGTCCGCGTGCGCCCCCATTCCCAACCCCCGTAACCTTTTTTTTTATAACGTGTCTTGAAAAAGGCGCCTTAGAAACGCGCGAGTCTCTTTGATGATTTGCAGCTCAGCACACGTTCCACGTACATGGGTTGCTGCGAGACGCGTGAGATGGAGGAGCCACTACTAAAGTCCTAGTCCAATACACCAGGGGAGTTGGACATGTACATACATAAAATTATCACCATCATCGTCATCATCAACCAATATCTCACGCCCATACATACTTTGTTGAAGCTTGTCACGGAGTCAGTCGCTCCATTCTCTTGCAGGAGTCACCGCCAAGCGCAGAGTTTTCTTTTTGGTAAAGATCAGGCAGATTCACATGAAGCTGTCATAGCCAAACAATTCAGTATTACTAACTACCTACGTACTTATTTTCAACCCTTTTGGCGGATGTTGCGGTTCGGTTTGCCGGTGCAAGGACCATGACAATCACTTTAATAATAAAATTTGAGTCCACGACGGCCCGACGACATTGGCTGGACAAATGATGATCTCCTGAGACAGCCGATTCACCTCGAATTAGTTGATAACTGCATATATTTTGTTCAGCGATGGTTAATGAGGGTGGTCAATTTGGATATCCACTCTGTTTATTTTTTTCTTTCCTCTTCATAGTGCCGGACCGCGAAGAAGAGATCTTTGCCTCTCTGAGGACTGAACCCCGAACGCTGTGACTGCGTGGATGTCACCAAGTGGTTCGCAGTGGGATCCTTTCCCTTTTCCCTCTACGGCATTATTATTCTTCTTCCGGCCCGCGGCGATGGATACAGCCCCTCTCTCTATCCTCGACAATTGCCGTGAGCCGTTCAATACATACGTAAGATTTTACTTGGTTTGCCCGACAGAGTGGTACTTTATGGGGCGGCAAACGGGAATTTCTTGCCTCGTCTCAATTTTTTCTCTTCATCTCGTGCCCGACCACACTGCAATTTGAGGTTATCCACGATGACCCGTGGAGGGGACGAATGAGAGAAAAGGGAGAAGGGATCCAGAAAATTGCACAAGCACAGGCGTAAAATGCACGTGTCAGGATGCTTTAGAGCTGCACCTAACTCAGGAAAAGAGGCTTACTATTGGACGCCAAAATGTTCCAGAAGCCTTCCACAAAGTGGAGCTACCCGCCTGAAATGACGGCACCTCTTTTTTCCTCGTGCTTGCACCTTCCTCACAGATTCTCAGTGGAATGAGGCTGAATCACCCGAGCACCATTCTCGTTTTGATTTAGCTCCTACCCCCACATGCCGGGTCCCAATCGCACTAAAATTACGGTACCGTACCTTAGCACCTTCTCTCAGGGCCCCATCTTTACGCGCTTCAGACCAAAGCTCTCCGTTCCAGCTCCTAGCTTCTCCTTTCATTAATCTCAAGCTACGGCATCTCCTATCTGGCTCTTGCTCTTGTGCACGCCTGTTCATATTTTCCCTCCACAATTACGCCGTTCTGGATCTCGTGACCAAACGTTATGCAAGCCTTGGCCTGTCTGCAGAGATGATCCCCTAACTACTAAGCGGGCCAGACTCCATCCCTCGCTTCTTCACCACAGCGACGTAAGGCAAGGTTGAGAAGCGAGCCAGCCAGACCAGCCATCCTGGATCCATGACGCCTCTACGGAAACGCCATTCTCTTTCCACGAACGAATGCAAGGGGAGTTTTTTTATGCTATCCAAACAGAATAAAAAACGATGCAAAAAGCCCACTTGGTATTAACTTACTCAGTGCCAAGCAATACTCTCCACAGCCTGATGCGTCCGAAGAGAGAGAGAGAAAAAAGGGTCTACCAAGCCAACCTCGCTTTTTTAACGATCGCTGTAGCGATAAGCATGAACATCTCAACCTTTCCCCCCATCTGAAAGATATATCTTTTACTTAATAGCTCTTCGGCTCCTCTTTCACGCAGCGTCTATGTGATGAATGAGGCATTCGCCACCAAATCATGCCTTAGTACTCGGTGCTACTATGCCCCTCCGGCTGGCATTTATTCAACAACTCGACAGAAAAGAGAAGAAAAACTCGGCAGTCACATTTCGACGTCGATTGACGAAAGGGCCCCGCAAGAATACCAACGGATTTGAAATCACAACTGCTATGCATGCCCTTGGCAAATGTCGGTATGCAAAACTTTTCGAGACCCTGCAGACGGAAAATACCGAGCAAGGTAATTCGGAAGAGATTTTTCGCGATGGCTTCATCCTGTTGCTATCTCAACTGGGTTCTGGCCCTAGGGTCCAGTGGACCCTCAGGGCAAATGTGCAGATCTACTTCACAACCGTTCTTCTACCAAAACCCCATGGTTGGTTGGCCGAGGTCAACTGTCGAGCCTTTGTGGAAGCTCAAATTATACATGTCTGTCTGACCTGCTTTTGCGTTGAGCTGTTTCATCCTGTGAACACACCGTCTCTCTGTTGACTCTGGAGGGGTTCAACGGCCTCATCTGCTTCTCTACTCCATCTTGCATCTTTGAAAAGCACACCAGAGTCGACATTCCGTTACAATGTCTCGATAGACCCTTCTGGTCCCTTGATAGACATGTCTTGAGGTCGTCAAACCTTGAAGCCATGTCTTTTGCGCTTCTCCAGGGTAGGACCCACTTGCGGGTCCGGTTTCGCGGGGATGCATGTATACCTTCTCATTGGTTGGTTTCTAACTAGGTAATCTGCTTACGATGTGAGTAACCTTAGCCCAGCTTGGTTCACCCGCTACACCAACAAGCTCTTGTTGGCGTTCCGCCTGACATGAAACTTCTCCGCATCTTCGTTGTTGTTGATGCCCTCATACCCTGATGCCTTATTCCCCACCAAACAGCCAGTTAACGTCCCGCCAAGCGGTCACGATGTCAAATCTGCAAGGTTCATCAAGGATGAAACCCAGGAATCATGTTCAAATTACCAACATATCTGCTTCAGGTTATGCACTCTTGTGGCCCAACAGCATCACATGTTGAGCAGAAGCAATAATTGACTGGTACTACGTTGCTGCGGAAGATGAGGATTATATCGCGCGCGGTATCGAGGTTCAAAACAACAGTAAACAATAATAAACACGGGCATGGAGATAAGAGGCAGAAACACCCGAGTGGGTTGTGTTCTGCATCCGAAAGAGGCAAATGCGAGTGAGCGACAAGGGTGCTATGGCTCAAACCCACGATCTTGGATCTCGAGCCAAAAAGGGCCAAGAAGTTGATTATCCAGTCAAAAGTTGAAGGGTTCCCAAATAGGATTGGTTTCCAGCTTTACATGCATTTTCATGACGACGAGTTGCAGTCAATGGTTCGTCTCTGAAGGCCAACCCCTGGCTTTTTTAGGTTGATAGCCGCCACTTTTTACTCTCCCAGTCTGCCCTACCAGAGACTATCCGCCTACCAACTTGTTGCGGACCAAGTTCCAATTTCCTAGTTGGTCGAATGTCTGCCTCCAGGAACTGGAAGCTGTCAGCGGGAGGTGGGAGGCTGAGGATGGTCATGTCCGAGCAGCCTATCAGCATTCAGAATCGACATGTGTAGGTTGTTGACGCGAACATCCCCCTCTGCAGATCCGCTTATCTATCCATGCATACTGGTGTTTTCGGATTTTAATGATGGCTATTTGATAAGATTTGCGGAACCGATGATGCTGCTGTCAATTGATCAATTGGTATAAGGGACGATCTATTATGGACTTCGGATGCTATCGGAATGTGATCTGGTCAGCGGCATCTTGCCGAAAACCTCTGGTCAGGCTCAAAAATTGTATAAAGTAAACAACTTTATCACGCAATTCGCTGTCAGACTTGACAGGGCATAGCCTTGTTAGTGATTGATGGCGATGTTGAGATACGGCCTCTGGTTGGCTGAAGGTGTTTGAATGTTTGCTTTTTCTGAGACGCTGGAAGCTGGAATCTCCAACGTCAGCCACTGAGAGGAGGGGTCTAATCTAGGCGAGGCCGAGGATTTGTTTGATTCAAAATGTCTGTCTTGGTGCGGAATCGAGAATTATGCTTGAAATAAGACCTGCGGAATCTTTTATCAAGTCGGATAATACACTGGCATATACCGCATACCTCACGGAATTACAAGTAGAGAAGTAAGTTGCGATTGCGGAAAAACATCCGAAGCAATTGAAGCGCGTTTTTTTTTACCATGTTGAAGCTCCCCCTCGCCGTTAATAAACTGGCCAGAGCGCCTACTCTACCAGTCTACCTACCCCTGCTCCGGATGAACCTTGGCTCGTGCGGCAGTCATATGGTTTGTTGTCTTCTTTTCTTGGTTCATCCCCGCACTGAGACGGACTGTAGCTGGAACTGGGACCTGTGGGGGTTTATGATCACGATTTGATTGCTGCAAGTTTTAGTCAGTTCTTGATGATTGTCGAAATCGACTGATGTTCAAGAGCTAGTCTTCTGCCCTGAGCCCTGTTAGTTCGGAGTACAAACACTCTAGCCGTTGAAAGCGCATGTGTAACAAACACCAAGCCCCGGGACGTGCGTGCGTTGTCAAGACTAATGTTGGTTTTCTTGATTCTGATCGGCTTTTGTGAATTTACGCCATGCTTGTTTTCAGACAGCCGTAATAATCAGCTGTAATTCGGGGTCGTGTCAAAATAGCCCATCGTGTGCCGAATGGGCCGAGGTGACAAGCATAAAGGTTAGAAGAGAAGAACATCTTGAAATTGTGGCTTGCTGGTTTTGGCCTTGGGCTTGGTTTGTCTTCCATTTACAGAGTTTGGGATTACAGAAACTCAACGATAGACAACTCCGGCTTTGGGATTTATTGTGGCTTGAGCTATTGTTGACAAGACAATACAGCCACGGATCTTTTACCGCTGCTGGACATGGATTTGCATCAATCATGTTTCCAAGAAGACGGTTCGATTCTTGTTTGCCAACTACCTAGATCTATCTATTCCGCGTGCCCCGAAGCTTCCCTCCCTACCCTAATGCATGCATCGAATATGTACTGCGCCACGGTGAAGCAAGGATCTCAACAGGTTATCCCGTTATTGTTACTCTGAAGGTCTACGTTCAGCCTTGTGATTTGGTGCAATGATTAATAACAATAAACAAACCTTTGATCGGAAAGATCGATATCCGAAGGTGTTGAAATCTCCGATAGGATAGGCCAGGTCTCTCGCCCTTGTTCTCTGGCGACAGACATGGCGCCATTGTTGATTTATAGCTGGGCCTGGCCCTTTTAGCTAAGCTAGGGGAGGAAATAAATACGAGACCTGGACTTGGGGTACAGAAAATAAAGAGCTCAGAGTCCGGTCTGATATGTAATAGAGTGACCGAGTTATTTTGCCCGTCGGGCAAGTATAGCCATGTTTTCTGTGACCCCGAGACTAAGATACAAAGAGTGTGGCTGACGTTTCTTTTTTGTTTGTTGGCTTATTGTTGGCGTAAGAGTTCTTCATCCATGATCCATGTAGACAGTTCAATTACCTGGAGGTCGATCCAATAAAGAGCAAAGACACAACCACGCTATTATGAATTAATGGTTCTTTGTTGCTAAGCGATGGCAGCTGAAGGCCTGAAACACTCACTCTCTTGGCCTGGCGCAAACATTGCTGCGTAGATTCTCGTGGAAATCTGGGATATGGGAAATAATCCCTGCTCTTGCTTCTGAAGCTACTGTACAGCACAGACCCGCATTGTTGCATACGAATTGCATCTTAATCGGCGATTGCTCTGCTTCATCGATTTATCACTGCCAAGGAAGATGGGATAAACATGGAAATCTGCTGATTTGCGGTGTTTTTATCCCTCTTTCGCGATTCTATGCCTTGCAAGTAAAAAGAAGAAGAAGAAGAACTAACACAAATGCAACAGCAAAGTCAGCATTAATGAATGCAACTAGACAGAGCATGTCTTGGCTTGTTTTGTTTTGTCCTGTTGTGGTGTGCATTCAACCCTGACATTCCACTCCAAGGTACCTATACAGCATTATCAAACACATCTATAGGGCTGCGAATCAGGGTATTCGCAAAGACATCACCCGTTTTGGAGCGACCCAACACATGTGAGTACATGACATGGTTGTCCGACTCTTCACGAGCCGCTGTACGACGTCGCGCAAGTGCGCTTTTTTGCCTCGTCGGTACAACAAACGGGGCTGTCAGTCGCCTCTGAGGGAATATGAACATGGTTCTACGGCACGGCGCAGTTGATAGAATGGAAGAGAGACAAAGCCATTCACTCGTCGAGGCCAGGGCAAGCGAGAAGGATGGATGGATGGACGGGTTCGACGCTACGGCCCGTGGATGTGTCTATGCTCTAGGTTAGGTAGGTTCATCATGGGCAAATAATCACTTTGTTATTGTTCTCGCGCGTCTTCCTCTTTGGTGAATCAATACTGTAACCCTTTGAGATTAAGCTGCATCCTCGTTGACACCTGTTATGTACACGTCCAAGATAAGAAGGCCACAAGACCTCAACCAACAGGCTTCCTTACCCAGACAGTCAGCATCTCAGCCCGAGACTGGTCAACAAGGGTCGGCCCATCCAATACAGCACGGCCAAAGAACAAACCCATGGTTAAAATGCTTGCAGGAGGTACTTTAAGTCTATGAACCTAACCGCGGCCACAAGTTCTCCTGCCAGGGCTTGTGCGCTGCTCCCGAGAGCTGGGTTGACGCTGTGATTGGTGTCATTGATGCGCTGAGGGTAGTTGTCGTGGTTCCAATCGACAGTGTTGGCGTTAACACTTGGTGCTTTGACAGGTGTGATAGACGCTGTGCTCATGAGTGATTAATTGACAGATATTCCAGGTGCAACCATCTTTTTATATGCTCGAGTTTCTGGTTCATGCAATTACGGGGGCCTCAAGTTAGTAGAGTTCAGCTCAAGATCGAGACAAGCCTGCAAGAACGCTTGATTTTACTGTGAAGATTGTGGATGCCTCCTGAGCTTGTTTATATGAAGATTCCAAGTATAGTCGCGAGTGGTCTGTACACGCACTGCCTTACCGTGTGAAGAAAGGCAGACGTTTTATCCATATTGTCCAATCCATGTTACTTGAACTACCCGAGGAGCTATATAGAGAAGCAGATAATGGTATCTCGGAATACCTCAGGCTGTCACTGTTCATCCAGAGATTTGAGGTGGTATGGATATCATAACGAACATATGGATCAAATTCATAGCATGTGTTGGGTAGAAATGGTTGATATAAACGTAATTTGTATTCATAAATAGACCCGTCCTTAAACTCCCCATCAGAAACCCTTTTCCACTCGTCTTCAATTAGCAAGAGGCCCTATCCAGTTAAGAAACTCAGGATCCTCACTACAAAAGCAGTAGGGAATCTCCTCACCTTGGTTAGCCACATAGATCATGTCGTGTCGTCCCTCTTCCTCGATTCCATCAAGCAGCTTCATAATCTCCCTCTGCGAGCAAGCGCTGAGGTTTCGAATCGCGGATACGATGTACTTATCGTCCTTGAACTTTCGTGTGAGGAGATAAGCTCGTTGGTTGGGATGATACAGAGGAAATTCCCCGTCTCCGTAATGGCATCTCTGTCCATTGGATATGATTGCATAGAGATGCGCCCATCCCTTTGGGGTATCCTTAGCAAAACGGGACTGCAGAGCCTTCTTAGTCTTTCCGAATACCTTACGACGCCGAGTCCCCTCACGCTCTTCCATGAAGGCCATCAAACGAAAGTAGGGGGCAAGAGTACCTTCGTAGTTGCGATTAGGGGGAGGAAGCAACTTACCTTCGAGTATTAGATTCGTCTTCATCCGATCAATCATGATCTCGGTGTTGGTTAGTTCCTCATCCCCTAGCCTGAAAAGACTTGCCTCATCGTTTGTGTACATTTGCGAGTACGGGACGTAAACAGGCGAGTCCTCAGTCGGTGTCATGGCCTCATCTAGTGGGAAAGACGAGTTAGTTAGTGTCCACTTACCATCATTTGCGCCGGTAGCTTGAGAGAACCTGTTCACCTGATTAGCACGTTTCTCTGGACTAAGCTCATACCTCCACTTGTCAATATTCCAGATGTTGAGACGGTAGATACATCGCTCTGCGTCTAGGTCGCTGCTCAGAGGCATGTCGATCTTGAACCCAAGGGGCGAGACCTTCTCATCTAGGAAGAAAGAAGTCATGATGCAAACAGGAAGAGGTGACGAGTTGGGTGATTCGATTTGCTGAGGTACCGTTTGAGTCTAGGTAATGTCTATCGTCGAGACCAGCTTGACGGTGCTGTTTTTGAAGCAATTTGGATCTTTTCAGCAAATGTGAATCTGTGGATGATGAGCTTGATGAGAAATGAATGAGAGAAGACGAGAACCTCTTTATACAATTGAAATCTACATAAGATGAAGCATTTGTTGCATGAAAGCAGTGCTTTGGTTCCACAAACATCAGAGAACAGAAGTCATGTTCGTCCACCAAAAGCTGCATACCCCATTGTTGTTCCGACGGCGGATAATGGACGAGAACACAACATCTCGCCCCAGCCAGTTTGGGACAATTGACAATGGAGACAATGAAAAGCCTTGTAAAAGAAACCTATACATGCTGCCAGGTAGGTATCAGAAAGATTGGCCCCTAAAGCTTAGGGTGACAGAAGTAAATAGCCCAAGAAGCTTGTCTAAGCACTATAAAGCTACTAACTATCTTCATCTCTTAGGCTTCCAGCGGCCAATTCTTCTGACGCCCTGGGGATTATCAACATTCAAGTTAAGATTATAGTGATATTATTAATCATGCTCAATCGCATACATCATATCATAAGGCGCGCGGACGCAACCCTTCTTAGTTATTCTGGTTCTGGTTCTGGTTTCTGGACCAACGTTTCCTAGACCTCTATATCTCCTTTTTGTCTCCTCTTCTCCCCTTTGAGAAAAAAAAAAAAGCAATAACTGAGCAACAGTGCCAATACGCTGACTTCAAAGCATATCTTCTTCCCTCCCCTCCCATATTGTATCTCGTTTTGGAATGCACCATCTGTGATAAACCAAACCCACCCATATGGGTATATTTAAATAGCTAATGCACAATAAAGGGGTTCTAATAAGTACGACGAAAGACCTAGCAGCATGCTGCAAACACGACACGACCCTAGCTGTGGCCAGTGCCGTTTAAAGAAGACCGAAGGAGCGTACGCCTAGGCTACGCGTTGCCGTTTCGTTCCTCGATCAGGAGTGTTTTCTAACCGTAAATCATCACGGTGGATTTCTTCTGTGCCGGCAGGACTGGGAGTGTTGGTGTGACTTGTGTGAGGCATCACATGTCCTGGATGTAGCGATGCGTGATTTGGATTGTTCGGATCTGTGTCAAGAGTAAAGTTGAAATCGTTACCATCGCTGAATTGGGGTTCACCAGACATGGCATTAATGTCGAAGAACTGGTCGAAATCGGTCGACTGAGGGTCAAAGAATGTCCCTCCATCGTCACCCAGACCGGGAACATGCCCAGAAGGACTCAACGGTCCCAGTAAGCTGCTGAGCTCGCTTATCTTGGAATCCTGTTCGCTCTGCAGACGCTGAAGTTCTTCCAGGCTCATTTGGTTGGAACTGATCTCGTTGATAGAAGGTGGCGCCATTGGTGGCGCCATGATGGGGGAGAGGGAGGGAGGTGGGTTGGATTCGACTGGAGGGGGCGAGACGGAGGCAGAGGTAGACATGGTGGGCATGGACATGTGGGAATTGGACGTAGGAATTTGCGCAGGAGTAGGGGTTGGAGTAGCAGAGACAGGAGTCACCGCACGAGTTGGTCTGGCTGAAGGAGCAGCAGAGGACTGTCCAGCCATAATGTTGACCAGCTTGTTTCGCTGCGCAGTGCTTAATGCGTTGGGCGCACTGGCAACCAGGTCTGCCGCGTCTGGGATATCCATGCTGTGCCCATTGTTGTGTTTATTGTGCTCGTTGATGAGACTCATCATGCGTTCTTCGGGATTTGCCTCAAGCTCTTGGCGGAGGCTTGGGGAGGTTGTGTCGCTGGGAGAATTGTCGTGGAGTTCTGTGACATGACCCATCTCAGGATTGTGGTTATGGTGGTGATGGTTGGCAGGCTGATACGCCGTATTATTAGGCGTAGACCTGCTCGGAGTAACAGATGACCTGACTGTCTGAACGCGGGTATTCTGTTGAGGTGCGGGCAAAAGGCCTCTGGCCTTTTTAGGCGTCCCATATGAGTTGGGATCCATCTGCTGGAAGTAATCACCCAGCTCGACCACACTTCCATGCTGAGCCGACTGCTGGTTTTGGTTCGTAATCATCGAGATGATGTCACTGACGTTCTGCGAATTACCCTGGTCTTCCAGTGTCTTCCTGAACACGTTGGCGAGGAAGCTGAGAATCGCGTTGATGGAATTCTGGTGGCGGTCGTGCTGGCTCTGGAACATGAGAGCCTGATTGTACAGTTCAGTGTTGTTCCGCTGCAGACGATTTATTGCGTTTAGGATGAGTTTCTGCTGCTCCCTAACCTTGCCCAGCTCTTCACGAACGAGAGTCAGTTCTTTCTTGGGTACTGCCTGAGATTCACCAGCCGGCAATGACCGAGGAGGTTGAGCAGCAGAGGGTCCAAGCCCAGAGGTAAGCACCTCGTCATTGGCACCCTCGTCCTCACTGTCATTCTCACCCTCGGTACCCTTTGCACCCTTTTTAGCTTTACTTCCGCTCTTCGGTTTGTTGATCAACCAGAGAAGATTTGGGTGCCCTCGTCGGAAATAAGGATTGGAGTATTCGCTTGGACTCTTGTTCTTGCGCTCGCTGGCTCGCATAGAGTTATCTGATAGCCCCACGCGTTTGTGGAAGCCATACATGTTGAGCTGTCGAACAAAAGAGGCATAATTGTTGTGCTTGAAAAGTTCTGGAATCAAAGTTTTGGCAAATTCGTCCTCATCAAGCACGATGAAGGAATCTCCCTTTTCTGACCATCGGATCAAGTCTTCATTTTTGCGCTCCTCCAAGAAGCTTTATTACGGTTAGCGCGTTTCTTCCAATCCATTGGGCACACAAACTCACCTGCTCAGCTTCTGCACAAACGGTGGGATCTGCTTCCGCTTGGCTTGGGCTTCCCTCTTCGCCTTTTGAGCCCTCTCCTCCAGCACCTCGACATTGTCCTGCTCGTTCAAGTTTTCGAGATTTCCTTGAAGTAGTGCGTTTTCATCACTGACGAAGTTTCCCCAATGCTCAACTACTCCATCGAAATTTCGTGGGTTTGCCGGGACAAGCGCATGGTTCATTTGCCGTCGCGCGACTGTGTTTGATGGGGTCGGCACAGGCTGAGAATATTGCTGCTGTGCCGGAACGAGACCAAATGAGTTTCCTACATGTGAAGCTCCATCCATCATCCCGTCCGCACCATTCATGTAGTTCGTCTGGTCGCCCATCCCATTCCACCGCAATCCCTGATTGCCCGCGCCATTCGTTGTGTTGTATTGTGGTTGCATTTGTTGCGGTATAGGCACCATAGGCGATGCTCCCGGTGCTGCTCGTTTTCTGGAGTTTGGTGTAGACATGAAAGAATGTTCTGGAAGGTGGGCGCTTCCTCAGAAGCGGTGAGATTGGTTTCGAGTGGATTGGCTATTATCGATGCCTAATTCTGTTGGGTATAGTTTCGGGGTGGTGTTTGTCGGATCAGGTTGTCGCCTTTGATAGTCGATTTCACGGAACGATTGCCTTGAAAGGCGGGTGAAGCTAAAAAGTAAATTTGTGATTTATTAACAATTCCACACGAGATCGCGCAATGTCATTCGTGGTAAGCGGTCAACGATTGATCTTTTGCTCGGTCGTCTCGGGATTGAGGGGAATAAACACGATAGGCGTGTGTGACTGAGGTAAGAGTAGCGATGAATCGTGTGTGCGCGTGGAAGAGTTAAAGTGGAATATGCTATCGCAACGTCCACGATCAAGGGAATTTTGCGGCCAAGAGAGGCAGCGCAGCACAGCCTTGCTAATCTGGTTGCGGGAAGAGGATAGTAAACGGTTGAAACTCAAAGACTGCCTGCCACACGTTCGCTCTACCTCGTGTACGGAGCTCACGGTGGTGATGCCTCAAAGCAATATGAGTTACGAAGCGCGTCTGTCCAAAAAGTTATGGAGACCGAAGAAAAGGCTGAGTGGGAAAGGCCGTAGTCTGCTGGCTTGTGGTTGTGGGCCTTAGTCTATATAGATCAAGGGTGATAAGAGTTGGTGGGCAGCGTGCCCATTCTGAAACTTAGAGCTACAGGCGATGAGCAGGCGACAAGTACCGGTGTTGCGACTCGGACAGGCAATAAACTTAGAGGCGGGCAGTGGTGCAGTTCCGTGACGGTGATGATGCTGAAGTTGACGGTCGCTGCGATTATGGGTCTCCGGAGCATTTGCAGCGAGCGGATCAAGTGTCAAATATTTTTTTAGTCCAATCAGAAGGACTCTTCACGCATGGACCTCTCATCTTCACGTGATGATAAGACGAGATCTCTCGATCTAGCTCGACACAACGTTGTAGAAAAGCCACATGTTCCAGCCCGCTCATGACGTAGAACCAGTCATTATTGTCTCCTGGCTGTTCAGTTTAACACTGTGTTAACAATTACAAGACAAGATTATCTGTCTTTTTCCTTATTGTTGGCGATAATTATGACCTCAATGAAGGCACTCAACATCATCATCACGATCGATCGGCATGATCTTGCTAATGTGGGGACGGCAGTTACATGGAATTCACACTGTCACTTTTCTTCAGCAGACAGGCATGCAGGTCAGAAGACTTGAATTCCTTGCCGAAAAATAAAACCATTTAGTTACTTTATGGTACCTGTTATAGACCAGCTCTTTGGCTCTTTATATTTCATACCCTAAGTTTAGGTTTATGTGACTACCTCCCTACCCAGATAGTTGCCCGTATAATAGACATTGACCCCCATCTAGGTATGGAAGTTACTATTCGGATACAGAAAAGAAATAGCCCAAGAAACCGAGCGGGTCTAATAAGGTGGTACAAGGTAACTGAACTATTTTGTCTCTTACGCCGATGCAGTCTGGCGACAGTGGCCTCAGGGTGTTGAACCCTTGAAAGCAAGGACGAAATGAATTGGTTAGTCTCTGCTGACTATACCAAATTCGTGGATTATTTATTCTTTAGCCTAGCTTTACCAGTCAACCTTTCTGTTACATGAATAGACTAGGTGTTCTGGTGTTGTACCATGCCAGGTCATACCAGCAGCCGGGTAGCATTCATTATTTGAGAGGGGCTTGGATGCAAGCTGCAAGCATGGGCATGGGCTCAATGCTTCTATGCTGGGTATCGTAGACTGACTATTCCCAATGTGGCTATAAGCTGAACTGCCAACAACGGGTTTAACACAACTCAAAGATATCTACATGATTCTCCTCGTTCACTTTGCTCCGCGTCCTGCAAGCGAGGCGGCTTGTGCCATCTTGGCGTTCCTTGCTGCATCTCGTGCTTGATCCCACGCTCGACCCGAGTTCCCTTGTCGTGCATCCCTGGCAGCCTTCTTCTCATCCTTGAGAGTCCGGGCCTTCTCGCGTGGATCAATCACAACAAGCTCCTCCTCCGCCTTTCTGCGGTTGCTTAGGTCCTTGCCCAGTTTATCTGCCGCAAAGCTTAGAGAATGCGACATCCAACCCTCGTCGTCGCTCTCATCCTTCTCTTGCTTATCCCATGACGTGCAACTTTGACAATTTGCGATGAAATGCAGATCACACAACTCAGCTTCCTCGTCCCCAGCTTGCGCGTCTTCCCCTTCCTTGGTAGTTTCACGGGCCGCCGGCTCATTCTCTTTTTCGGGAGGTGCCTTCTCCAATCTCGACTGAAAGGCTTTGAGCATACGAAGCGCTTTAGCGTCTTCAGCTGCTGAAGTGTTGGCGACTCCTGGTCGTCGTTTACGTCCTCTGATTGATGTTTCTGGGATCATGGATTCCAGCGCAGACTTCTTCTTTTCCTTCACAGGTTCTTCCGAGTGTATCGTTCGTCGCATGGATGCCTTAAGCGCCGCCATCTCTTCGTTGGCCCGCTCTAATGCCGTCTTTCGGGGGGCTTCCGGCTCAGGCGATTCGTCCTTCATCTCCATCTTGACAGGTGGGGCAGGCTTTTGCCGAACCTCCTTGGGTGGTTCGCGGGGGGTGGCCTGATCTGAGTCCTTATCTTTGTCTGAATCATCGATCGACACCTTCTTTTCCGATGTTCGATCCTTCTTGGCCTTTGCTGGTTTGCTAGGAACCCCGTCTTGCTCCGGAGGGAGCTCCGGAGCTTCCATAACGATTCTGGTATCAAATTTCTTCTTTTTTAGCACGGGCATGTCATCGTCCCCTTCGTCGTCGCCAAAGCTCAGAAGCTGTTTCCCGCCCTTTCGCTTTTTTTTCTTATCTTTGGCTGTGCTTGTTTTGGATGACGCATGGGTAGCAACTCGAGATCGTTTCTTCATATCCTCGAAAGGATTTACCAGAATTTCTATGCGCTCAATCTTGACTGGGTAGGTTGGACGTTCTGTAGCTTCGTCCACCTCTCCCTCACCCATTTTCGCCAAATTATAAACCGTGTCGCCAGCAATTCGTCCGAACAAGGTGTTCTTTCCATTCAGTTCCTCAGCCTTGTCAAGAGTGAAGAAGAATTGACTACCGTTTGTATCTGGACGCGATTCGTTCGCGGAGCCTAGCAGGCCTCGGCGGTTGAATTTGAGACGTGAATGGAATTCATCCTTGAAGTTGATTCCTGTCGGTCCCGCGTTCTTTCCCATGCGCTGGTCCATAGGCCAGGGGTCCAGATCGCCACTGAATGCGCCTCCATCATATATCGACTCTCCGCCGTTGCCAGTACCAGTGGGATCGCCACCTTGTAGAATGAAGCCAGGAACTAATCGGTGGAATATCGTGTTATCGTAGTAGCCGTCGAGGGCTAGTTGTAAGAAGTTGCGACATGTCAGTGGTGTTTGTTTGGCGAACAACTCAACAGAGAGCTCGCCTCGATTGGTATGAATAATGACAGACGCAGTGGGTTGCGGCTCGAGATTGTAGATCGCCGACATTACGACTCCTTTGTATTGCAATGGTCTACAAGGTGGTCGGTGTTGTTGATGATGTCGCAAAAGAAAACGCGTGCAATGAAGAAAGTTGATTGAAGTTGGAACGCTAAGAGCTTGGCTTGTTTAGTAGCTTGCATACATCCACACGCTGTTATCGATAAGCTCTATTAGCGGGATTGTTATAATAGATCGCGAACTAAACACCAATAACACATCGCCGGCGCTAACAAACAGTTCATCAAGCAGCCTCAAAAGGTCTAAGCAATTCTTGATATGAATATAGTTTAAGCTCTCATATAGTCCAAAAGAGCTTCATTGTTTTGGATGTCGTCTTGACCAGAAATATAACGCCTACCAGATATCTAGGTAGCGAGGTTAAGCTATATGAGCATCACAAGATCAACGATGAGCTAACTCGTCTTTTAACTACAGCTCATCAACGGAGTAAGGTCACGGTACTCTCTCCGAATTGTTCATCGGGCATCGCTAAATTATTGGACACCTGCCTATACCTGTTGGCAGCGATAGAAGGACACTGGCGGCCCCTGTGTTGCAAAAAACTTGGGTCAATTTGTGTAAGAGACTAAACGGTTCAGACCTTGTATGATATCCACCTAGAATCGCTCTTAGGATATTTATTTCCCATGTCCTAAGTTTGGATTTCAAGTCTTTCATTATCCCGTTGATGATACAAAAGGCAAAAAGAGCAAAAGGAAATGCTTGATGAGACTGGGACTCGAACCCAGGAGGATTGCTCCACCAGGAATTTGGTGTTAAGGTTAACCTTAACCTGGCGCCATAACCAACTCGGCCATCTCACCGAGAGTCGCAGATAATCTTAAGACCCGCTTGATGGACAAGAACTTGTTTAATCAATACATACATGCTAAAGATCTGTAGCGGACAGGTGAAGGAGGCTCAACGCTATGCATATCTCTCATTCTATTCTGAGCTGTAGATAGAAACCTGTCTTGCTCAGAGTGTTTGTGGTTGGTGCATTTGTGCATGTCTCGGATATGCCCTTGCATTAGCGAATTGGAATTTTTCACAATAATGAGCTAAAGTTGACAATATGCGTGCACTCTAACTCTATGTCGCTCTACATATATTCTGCTGGCAGATATCAGCTGCAAGCATCCGCTCTTCATAGGTATGGTTCATAATGTTAACGCTGATTAAGCAGTTGAGTGATAGATCTTCTATCGAGAACATAGACCAATCCCTCTATACAAGACTCAGTTGATGGCGCTACCTTCAAATGTCTGGTAGTTTACCTAGTTTACAGAAGCCTAGAGACTAGCCAGCCAGAGTCTATGTTCGAGTCCTTCGTCCCATCTTCTCGGTATAATTTCCTCTAAGAACCTCATATATATCCATGTATAGGTATATTCATATATAAAAAATGCTCACGATCTTGCCGGAACTCGTTGTAAACCATCATGACATCACGCTCAGCTTCTCTCATCGACGACACTCACCCGTCTGGGCACTCTTGGCGACTGCTCCACGAAGTAGCCCACTGCATGATGCCCCGTAAAACCCCTGGCTATCGCCTGGGGAATGCGCGCTAGGCCCACTATCAACCTGCGCGAAATATGAGAAAACGGGAATGGAAGAAAAAAGTCCAGCCTGTGGTTGGTTCCATTGCAATCCCGTCCGGCCCGATCGGTCTTCTCCTAGCCTGGGTTGGACTCGGATTGAACTGGGATGGTGGTTCCATTGCTTCGCATTGGTATTCAAATCTCCCGTGTTCCAGCTTTTCTCTCTTCCTCTTTTTTTCTTTTCTCTCTTCTTTCTTCAACCTCTTTCTACATCGTCATCGCCCTTGTTCTCCGTCGGCGACTATATTGTTTACGATTAGGCAGAGTCTCAAGAGCTTGTTCGTTGTATAAAGGGATCGGCATCACCGAGGGAACAAGTAATAACAAAACAAAACAAAACCATACACGATGCACGCATCCAAGATCTTGGCCTCTATGGGCCTTGTGGTCCTCGCCAATGCGACTGTCATGCGCTACGAGCGCGATATCCAAGCCGATGCTCCTGCTCTCGAGAAGCGAGCCGACAAGACCGCCGCCTGGGTCACCGTCGATGACGAGCAGCAGCCTGCCACGACCTACACTCCCTCATACACTACTATCGATGGCACCACATCCCTTCTTGACGCTGCTCCCCATGACCTCACTGCCAGCGTCTACACCTATACCAGCTGGGGCAAGATTCATACCAGTACTGGCGAGCCTCCCAACCCCAAGGCTACCGGCACGCACGGCGAGGGTGTCTTTTCTCGATGCTACAACAAGGATGGCGACAATGCTCCTTTCTGCGCTCCCTACGCTAACAGCACTCTTGACGTGACAAACACGTACTACGGTAGGTTGCCAAAGCCGTCGGCGCACCAATGCATGACCAATTGCTAACTACGCTATAGTGACCTGGGATCCTGACTACTTCAACAAGACAAAGTCCGCTGACAACTCGACTCTCATGATTACCCCCCGGCTCAACTTCTACAACAGCTCCAGCAAGGAGTGGGAGAAGGTCGAAACCTTCACCGAATCAGCCGTCCCTGCTTCTTGGGGCTACTGGCCTTTCGATGCCAAGAAGAGTTACATAGACTACTCGCACAACGTCTCTCTTACGCTTTTCAGCAACACCAACAACTCGCTCGAGAAGACAGAATCCGGTACTCTGTTTCTCTACCTCAACGACGTTGACTTTCCTGAAAAGGCGCACGAGAAGCTTCCTGAGGGTCAGACTCTTATTATCGCCCTCCCCGTTGTCTTCGGCTGCCTCATTCTTCTCATCATCGGCGGCTTCCTGTGGAACCGCAAGACCCGCCGTATCGGGCTCGGTAACATCTCGGGCCGCGCCCGTCATGGTTACACTGGTCGTGCTAAGCGCCGTATCTTTGGAGCCCGTGACAATGGAATTCAGCTCGACGCTTCTGTCCCTCCTCCTGGTGAATACCGCGATGCTCCTCAGCGTGCTCGTGCCGACAGCGACGGTCTCGGCAGCTTGGCTGGTAGCCCTGTTGATGCCAATTTCCCTCACCAGGGCACCGGCCGCAATGCTTTCCGTGATGAGATGAGAAGACAGGAGGAGGAAAGACGCATGTAAAGAAAAGAGGGGAGTTGACTTACCCAAAGACATGTAATCGGTGGCTATATCTGCATTCTCAAATACTTCATTTTAATGTATATATCGAAACCATAGCAATGTGTTGATCAAGATTGAGGAGGAGGAGGAGGAGGAGGAGGAGTAACGAATTTGACACGACGCATAACGATCAATTAATACGAACGCCTTGTCTATTAAAGCAATATTAAAAATGGCCTCCAAACAACAGAGCTTCAAAGTTTGAACGCCTCCCAGAAAACAACAGATTTCCCAATCCCAAGTACCAAAGCGAGCTGCCAAGATGGTTTCATACGCCGAGCATCGTGGGTATTCCGAAGCCATATTTTGCACATTTCCCCTTTCCTAATGGTTTGTAAAACAATCGATAATCAAGACGCCAAAAAAAAGAAAGAAAGAAAAAAGCAGAGACTCCTTGCAAGTATGTGAACAAGAACACCGAACCCCCTGCGCCATTCTACCCCTTGACCCGTTTGGTATTCCCACCTCTTTGTCCTCCGCCGCTGAGACGCCGCTTTGTATTTGCAGACGGCGGTGTCTCTGGTGGCGTGGCCGGAGGCGTATCCTGCGATAGTAATTCAAAACTCGAACAAAGGTCGAGCTGGGTCTCTCCGTCTTTCAAGGGTCGCATTAGATCTGCAGGAATCATTGTGGCAAGCTTGCACTTGACCTCACATTCCTGATATGTTTCCGTGGTCCAGTCATCATCCGCATAATTTTTGGCTTCAGCAATGCTGTATCCTGTGCTAAATCCTTCATGATATGCATCCGGCAGAATCACTATGGTCTCGCCAGGACGTTGGTCGACGATGCGGAAGGGTATGCCTAACTTCTCAAGCTTCTGAGGGAAGAAGAACTCAGCTCGGTGTCGCATGAACTGAGAGCATTTGCCTTTTCGACCGAGAGCTTCCTCAGCAATATCGACAGCTGTTGAAGGGACCACGATCCAAATCTTTCGGCCTTGGTAAAGATGATTGAGTGAAACGAGTCTGAAGTCCTCTGCATGTATCTGGAAGCTCGCCCCAAAATGAGGCCCTGATTCGTACACATAAGGTGTGTGGATTCCTGGGATAATGGCCTTGGTCTTGTCGAGCTTGTCGCCTTTCAAAGGATAGATTGGACTCTGTTCAGGAACACCAGCTTCACGTCGTTGTTCAGGAGTCCATGCAGGGACATCAGCCCGGTAGCGCACGTTGCGGATTTGTTTGCGATTGTTCTTCCGGTACAACTTTCTCAGCTGGTCGATGGCCTGGATGGCGGAAACATTGCATTGTGGACCGGTGACTGATGAGGTAAAGCTACCTACAGAAGGAACAGTATCAACTCGCCAGAAGCTGTTCTTCTTAATTTGAGTGGGCCGGTATGCGTTTGCAGGAACCTTTTGGGAGTCCTTTTCTGGTAGATCCTCCAGAAGCTCTTGTGGGAGAACCATCTTGAAGCAGCCATTCTTTTCAGCTTGGAGGCTTCGGGCAAAAGCAAGATTGGCCGAAAAGTCGTACCACTGCTGGGCAGTTGGCTTGAGTCGCAGAACTTGATGGCCTTCGGGGCCGTCCCAGTCAAAGTCGATTGAGCCAAGTTCGCCTGGAAGTTCAGCGGGAGGTGAGCCAAGTTCCGATGGTAGGTCACTTAGAATTGAACTGGCATCATCTTGGTCAAGTTCGGGAGGAGGCGATGGCTCATTTGTTGGAGCCAGAGACGGTTGGATCCTATTGATGTCTGGCAGAGATTGTTCAATGTTTGGTAGCGGCTGAGAATATGACGCTGGTTCCATGACGTTTGGTGAGCTGGCGGGGATGAGACCCTGCTCGTGGGCAATCCGAGGAGCGGAAAGAGGCGCAGGCGCAGGCGGCTGGAGGTGCGGAGAAGAGTGCTGGAATTGAAGAGGAGGGTTCGCAAACTCATGCGACGGATGTTGAATCTCCATTGAAGCGAGGGGAGGGCCCGTATCGTGATTGCGACGGACAAGCGAACAGTTGATGTGGTTAGCGGAAAACGAGGGTGAGAGCAAAAGTAGGCGATGAGTAAGAGACAGGTGAGCGGAATCGCCACCCTTGTTCAATTAGTCGGCGGTACCTGATTCACAGCCTAGGTAGGTAGAGAAAGGCCAGAGTTTGTGCAGTTTGAGTGCGCCCTGATCAATATTCGCATAATCCTGGGAAAGACAGGGAGGGGCTCCAGAAGCTGACCTTCTTTCGATAGAGGCCGCGATGGCGGCAGTGTCTAGGTTGGCGAGAGATGAGCTTTTAGGTGGGAAAGAAAATGAGATGATCTGGTGGAATTGATTTGGTGCTGTAGGAGAAGAGGCCCTGGCTATGAGGAGCGGGAAAGGCAAGAACTTAAAAAGTGCTAGGCCGAAATGGTCATGGCTAGATCTTTGAACAAGGTACCTTTTGGAACCAACTTACTGACCACCAATGAAGCACCATCCATGGATGTCTTCTTTTTAGGTTGTCTCCAAGTTTTCCTCCAAGAGCTGGAGAGCTGCAGTTAGAGAGGGAGCATTGTCCACGCTGCACTTTAGGGTGCAGGAAAACGAGGGAAAGCGACCTGGATCAAGCGGGGAGCACAGCAATTGGTTCAAAATACATGTAAAGCTTGGATTCTAGCGCCAAACCACCTGCAAGGTCCCTGATTAGCGCGGGGCAAACCGAGTTCAGGGGATACACCTAACATAAGAGAGAAAGAGATGAAAGAAACAAACCCTACAATGAATGGAAAGGGTTACCTGCGTTACAGCTTGCATAACAACAAATAGAAACTCAAGCAAAGACAAAGTTTACCATTATATACTAGTAAGCTAGATAACAATAATGGCCATTAGTTGTTATCAGGCAAGGAAGGCAGTGATTCTAGGTTTGGTCTTGTCAGGTGGAAGGGAGTAAAACCTTTTGAACAGCCACTTCGGTCTGATAAACACAAGATACAAACACATCAAAGTCTTTCAACATTCAAGTAGAGGAAAATTACTTATACGGATATGCCACACCAAAGCTCAAGGACTGAAGCGCCAAATAAACACAAAGAAGTGAGTGGACTTGGTGCAAATCTACTACTGTAAGAGGAAAAGTGTATGATCGGCACGCTTGGGCCCGTTCATCTCTTTGTTTGCGCTTACGCTTGCAACGTTGACAGGACAAATACGACAGGGATCTTTATCAATCAGTTCCCTAAGCTTGCTTTATCCATATTAAGAACAAGCAAGAGCTTCGGAAATCTTTTACCCGCAACTTAGAGGAGTGTCATTTGATTGCTGTAAGTAACAGAAGCTGGGTTACTCTACAGCACGTAAACAGAGGAAAGATGCTTTGCTTACTGTTGTTCTCGTCTTGATACATACTGACTGCCATGGATGAAGTATCCGTTGTTTGTGAACACAGCAGTTGAGTTGATAAAAATTTCTCAAAGATGTGTGAGGATGCCTTCTCGCAGTATTGAAAGCATTCCTGTTTTCCTACCATGAGTATTTTATACATGGTGTTACGTCTAGTATTAGGGTCCTGAAAAACTTGACCACCTAGGAGGAGTAAAACATAAGACGCAAGCTCGGGGTGCAGAAAATAAAGAGCCTAAGAGTCTCCCCTAAAGAGCATAAACTGACCTAATAATTTTATCTCTTATGCTTTAGTAGTCAAGTCTTCCTGCGCCCCGAGGCCTGGTTTGTTGAGGCTTATTGTACAGTCGCAATCTGTCACCGTAGTGGATATCTTATCAATCAGTTCGATCAAGCTGCAGGACGCTAGTCGAAAAACTGCCACAAAAGGCCAAGAGTCTGCTCCGTATTACAGGGCTTTCTAACTGCTAATAGGACATTGAAGGGTTCAGACGGAGCCTTTTATAGTCAGGGACCACCTGAAGAACCATTCAAAGCCCCAATCGTAAAAATGAATGTAACAGTACTCGCTGAGCTTCAGTAGCTTCAAGCTGTGCACGGTCGATCTGATAAGAAAAAGTCTTGTCTGATTGGGTCAAACCGGTGCGAAAAGCGGAAAGTCTGATGTCACATGCAGTATTGTTAAGAAATTTTTCTCCATGAGACGTGTATGGGTCTGGATGAATGGATGCCCAAGATGAGCAACACCAGTACCTCCGCAGCACAGGGCGACAATTTCCATATATTACAGGCATTGGCCACCAATAAGTCGTGCAGGTAGTAAAGTAACTTGACCGACGGAATAGCTTGTCTCGTAGCTACGAGGTAATTTATTCCCCTCACTTTGTTTTTTGGTCTCTTTTTTTTTTCCTCGGACGTTTCTCTTCGTACTTGCTTCGTCGACAAATGACTCAGAGTTGCAGTTGAGGAACAGTTCGACCTGCAAGCTGGTAATCAACACATCTGTCACATATCCAATTCCTTCTAAAACCACACTGCACTCTTTTTTGAAACTACAAGACCTGACTGTTTAGTCGTTGAAGCCACAGTCTGTATAATTTTATTGTACCTGCCCTACGATTCATTCCGATTCGGCGAGGGCGGTAGCTACGAGGTCGCTATTTGGAATTTCCCACCGCCAACAAGCTATATTCCAATATCTGTTGCTTTCTTGCGCATATTATTCTTGTTAGATCCATCCGCCATCTGACTCCAATGGAGCCCAGCCCTATCTCCGTCGAGGCATCCCATGCGCCTGAGCTCCCTCTCAAGGGTAAGACTGCTCTCACTGAAGCACTCGAGGATGTGCTTTATGGATCGGTGCGTACTACTTCACTTCCTAGGTCAATCGTGATTGTACTAACTGGAACAGGTGGCCGGCGCCGTTGGCAAGTACATCGAGTATCCTTTTGACACAGTCAAGGTTCGACTGCAGAGTCAACCCGATCACCTCCCGCTACGATATACCGGCCCGTTGGACTGCTTCCGACAAGCTATCAAGAGCGATGGGGTGCTAGGTCTTTACAGGGGTATCACTGCTCCTTTGGTGGGCGCTGCTGCCGAAACGAGCAGTCTATTTGTTTTCGAAAGTCTTGGTCGCGAATTGCTCTTTGCAAGCAACGTGGCTTCTCGCGAACAAGGACTGTCACTGCCGCATCTTTGGTTGACTGGCGCCTTTTCTGGGGCCTTTACGTCCTTTGTTCTTACGCCAATTGAGCTTGTCAAGTGCAGGATTCAGGCTCCCATATTGGGCGACGGGTCTGCTGGTGTTCCTCTCCGTCCTATCTCCGTTGTCAAGCAAGTCTTCCGCCATGAAGGCCTTCGCGGATTCTGGCACGGTCAGCTCGGTACGCTGATTCGAGAGGCAGGCGGTGGTTCTGCTTGGTTCGGTGCCAAGGAGACGGTGACAAGCATGTTCTATCAACACAAGACGAAGACAGCTACATCGGCGACCGAAAAACAGCAGATCCTCGACACTCCGCTACCATTCTGGCAACAAGCTGTTGCTGGTGCATCAGCGGGTGTGTCATACAACTTCCTGTTCTTTCCCGCGGATACAATCAAGTCGCGAATGCAAACGGCCGCTGTCAGCGACCTTCAACAGCGACGAACATTTTGGCAAGAAGGCTCCAGATTATGGCAGCAGCATGGGGTCCGAGGCATGTATCGTGGTTGCGGTGTTACATGCATCCGGTCAGCACCAAGTTCTGCCTTTATTTTCATGGTTTATGACGGTCTAAAGCGAAACTTTCCCCTCCAATGACAGTATAGACATGGATTGAGTGTTTCTTGTTTGTAGCGGATCGAAGTTCCATTGACCGGCTGGGAAAAGCGATTTTGTTCTTACGCATTGTGACGACTGGCTAGAGCATCTAAGGCGTTCATCTTTGGCTTTTAGGGAGATATCAACAAGGCTGGCGGTTTGGAGCATGAGAAGAAGAGTTCATTTCTCAGTTGAGGATTAAGACGATATATATTTACATGTTTGATACAGAGGAATTAGAGCGCGTTGGATTGAAATACTCCAACGCAGCGGTCTTCAAAACTCGTGATCAAATGACGATCTTGACACTATTCTTCTGCCGAATCACTTTACTCCTTCTTGATCTCACCACTTGCGAGATCCCATTTGTTGAGATGTCCAATGGAAGTGCAGAGGTAGGTAGCAAAGGTGAGCCAGCCAAGGTAGGGAACCTGGCACCAAGCAGCAACAGGGTCAATGAAGCTGTAGAGATAAGTGAGATAGCCATTGACTCCGAGCAATGTCACAATGTCAACCGAGGCCTCAATGGGTCGGTAGAGGCCGAAGAATAGAGGTGTCCAGATGAGGTTGAGACCAAGTTGGATGGAGTAAAGGGTCATTGCCTGTCGGGTGTTGACGATAGTCTCGGGAGAAGAGAAAGGAGAAAGGCCAACGTTAGCAACTCGGTAGGCGGCATAACCCATGACACTGATTATAGTTGGTCAGTATGTGCTTGACGCGGCAAGTTGCAGGGCTCATACCCATAGAGAACAGTCCAGACAGGTCCGAACAGCCATGGTGGGGGTTGCACCGAGGGCTTCTTCAGTGAAAGATATGTCTTCTGGGTTTCTACAGCAAAAAGCAACGAGTTAATCAATCTGCTGATGAGATACTCGAGAGAAGGTTAGCTCACGAGTAGCGCTAAAACCGACAGCCGTGCCGAGGCTAATGGGTAGCAAAACCGAAAGAGCCGGCTTAAGAAAAACCGAGTCCGGCAAGGTGAGAGCTGGAATGTACGTTGTCATGATGAACACTTTGATATGACGAACAGGACAGAATATTCAGTGTTGAGCAGAGCAAAATGGAAAAGAAAGGGTCAGGCCATGTGGTAATATCTCTTGATTGAAGACAATGACGTAATACATTTAGAGCAAACTCCCTCAATGCCGAGGCTCCAGGTTGTATAATCTCTCCATTAATGGTAGATAGTGGGCTGATATCTCCTGAAAATCGATGTGGCCTGTACAATTGGTATATCGTCACGATCGCACCAAGCGATATCCGTACATGTTAATGAGAAACCGGGTAAGAGAAAGTCAATGCTTCTCGGTAACGAGCTGTCTACTCAATTGAGTCAATGTGCTGGTGCGTCTCTGAGCAACGGGCGTTTTAATTAATACTTTCATTGCGCTAGGCAATTTTATCGCGACCAATCGTGACAGGCGGGGATTCGTCTCATTAACGCGTGCGACTATCCGCGACTGTGTCCGCACGGACCATGTGTTTAATTGATCGTGGTCCGCGCCTCGCGTCTCTACGCGACCTCAACACGTCCAGGCGCCTAACTACTAACCTATTTCCTAGGAAATGGCAAGGGCGATGGGGCTACTCCATCCTGTAATTCCCACTGCACATAACCTGCAGTTGCCATCGACAACAATTGTTTTTTCAACTTCCTTAATCGCTTCCTAACCCTATACCAATTTATGTTGGAAAGAGTTATCGACCTGCATTTGTATATTATTGTATACACCACAGTCGGAAGGCACTATCCATAGCCATGGCTCGCACAGCAGCTCTAGGAAAGAGAGCTCGGGGTATCGACGAAACTGGTGAGTGCTTGAAGGAGAGAACATAACCGACGCAATTGCTGATCTTGTGGCTCTAGATGTTCCCTGCCCAGTAACTACCCCCAAGCGAAGCCGACGCCTTGCAAAGACAGTCTCATATAACGACGAGAACCAAGATCCTGCACATTCCCCTTTTGACGATGAAGAAGACGATGTGTTGGCCGAGCTTCCCCCTCGAACCCGAAAGTCACCGTCACGAGCAACTACAAAGCAAAACCCTGTTACGCCCACAACACCACGACATCGAGATGCCCTCTCAGTGCCTCCTACCACGCCCAGACATGCTGTAATGTCGGCAGGTAAACTCTTCAAAAGATTGACACCACACACACCACTTTCCCCAAGCGCGGTCCAGACGATTTACCAACAAGCACGACAATTGTTCGCTCGCGGGGCTGAGCCTGGCCAACTTGTTGGTCGAGAGGAGGAACGGAACCAATTAACAGGGTTTCTCAACCGCTACTCTTCACCCACCCCCCATGGCTGTTTGTACGTGAGCGGACCCCCAGGAACGGGCAAGAGTGCCATGATCACCGAGATCACTCGACAATACGCCAACCACAAGGATGTTCGATCTGCATATGTCAACTGTATGAGCGTCAAATCCTCCAAGGATCTCTACACTACACTGCTCGGTGCTCTTGGCCAGGGCTTCGATGCCTCAGAGGCTGATGCTGTCACAACTTTGCAAGAAAATTTTGTGCCAAAGACGGAGTCGAACGTTGTTCACCTTGTCACACTAGACGAGATCGACCATATTCTTACCCTGGGCTTAGAGAGTCTGTACCGTGTATTCGAATGGTCGTTACAGAAGAACTCGCGTCTCATCCTTGTCGGTATCGCCAACGCCTTGGACCTGACTGATCGGTTCCTCCCTCGGTTGAAAGCCAAGAACCTCAAGCCCGACCTTCTGGCATTCCTCCCTTATACTGCAACCCAAGTCAAGAACATCATCACCACCCGACTCCAATCGCTCATGCCCGCAGGTGGCAAGGAGGGTTATGTGCCGTTTATTCACCCGGCCGCCATTGACTTGTGCTCTCGCAAAGTCTCGAAGCAAACTGGTGATCTTCGCAAGGCTTTCGAGATCTGTCGGCGCGCACTGGATCTAATAGAAGTCGAGACTCGACAGAAACACGAGGAAGAGGCGAGGGAGCAACTCCTTCAAATGTCACCTTCTAAGCGGCCCCTCGGAGAGAACATTAACGGGGCATCGGGTGGCCCAAGGAGTGTGGTGCAGGTCATGGCGAATTCTCTCAAGGCTCTTACAGCCGAAACGGCCCCCCGGGCATCGATCAGTCATCTCAACAAGATCACGGCAGCAGCGTTCAGCAACGGAGCTACACAGCGCCTGAAGGCTCTCAACCTCCAACAGAAGGCTGCTCTGTGTGCCTTGGTCGCCTACGAGAAGCGAATTCGGATCGCAGCTAAGATGGCTAATGGTGGCGCCACACCTTCAAAGTCGAAATTGCTGGCGCCAACTATCAAGACCCTGTTTGATGCTTATTGCCAGCTTTGCACCCGCGACTCCGTCCTGCATCCGCTTTCGAGCTCTGAATTCCGTGAGGTTGCGGGCAGCCTCGAGACCCTGGGGCTAGTCACTGTATCAGATGGAAAGACCGGAAGTTTTGCTGCACCACAGACACCCAGCAAGAGGGGACGTAAGACAATGGCCGCGACTGGAGATGAGAGAAGACTCACCAGTTGTGTTGCGGAGAAGGAGATGGAGCTCGTGACCGACGGCGTCGGCGCAGGTATTCTGAAGAGTATCTTGAGCGGAGAATCATTGGATTAGAGTGCATGGAGCATTCAAAAGAAAGAAAGAAAGTATACAACAGCACTGTACGGAGTTTTGGTTTGCCTCAGTTTGATTGGGCTCTGTTTATCATTATTGTTGCATGGAATTTGCATGGCATTGCGCCGGTTGGTTACATAGGCTGGATGGCAATCCAGAAGTCCTGGAATAGGATAACGATACCATGTATGTAATTGTTAAGGCTGACGTAGCATAGCTTGCGTCTTACGGATAGATATTGCAGGGAAGGGCATTCGGACATTAGACAGGGCCACTACTATAGATGGCATTATATAGAATAGAGGAACATGAAAAAGCACGACTGATTGCGACTGCGAATGGTGAAAGGTCATGAATGAGGTGTATTCCTAGTTTTATTACTTAATCCCAGTAGGGACCATTTCTCATTTTTCAGAGATGACGATACCATCTTTACCTTTCCTCCATACACTAACTAGCATAAGGGTCTGGTGTTTCTGCAAGCATCTATTTTCTGTACAAATAATTCTTCGCCCCGGTCTATGACCCATGGTGAAGTCCCACTGAGAGAGGGACGTGTCTGTCGCGTCATGACCAGTGTTTGCGGCTTTTCCCGAAGTCAACCACGCCGCACACCAGATCTTTAAGATGACGGGGAAGGTTCTAATGTAACTCCTGTCCGTTGCGTTGGTTTTGACGCTGTAGTGATGCAGGTTTTCAGAAGTGCAGAATATGCGGTGCTGCATATTTGTCGGCCTGAGCTGTGAATCAAAAGAAGGCTTGATGGGCGGGAAAAGCACTCAGCTCGCCGTTTCCGCTAGCCTCTTATGCTTGTCCATTCTTCTAAGTTGATCCATGGACCCAGGTCTTCGGCTGGACATGCGAGCCAAGCTCGTCGAGGCCTTGACCAAGCTTTTCTTGGCGGAGCGATGGCCTGCAATGTCTTGGCATCTGCACGTTGACTTTACAGGTAGGGTAGATTCGAGATGGGAGCCCTCCCTGTTGAATTGGAATTGAACAGGGACAGTATGATATGTATCACGAACAAAAATTGGAATATCTGATTTAGGTAATGCTCGGGTGGGGAAATGATGCATCTCAATGACTCTTTCTATTCCCTGAGGTATTTCCCCTCCAATTACTTGGAGAGGACTCCATCTGTTGATTGCATTGCCTTTTCCCAAGACCGTTCGTTCGATGGAAAGGCGTTATGGGGGTCATGGGCCCCCTCTGCAGGCGCTAGAAAGGTAAAGATCCAATTGGTAGATGCCTTGTCCCCCCCTCCCGTCCGTCCCGCGATTGTAAACCTTCAATCGTGGCTTACAATTACTAGTGCTAGTTAATCTAGGTATCGTCCGTCCCATCGCTCCTGCTTGCTGTTGTTGCCGCCTCCGCCTCCGCAGCCCGACATTCGTCACTCGCTTGATCGCCCAGTTCAACTTTTCATCTCAACTCGCCCAGACTATAGTGCATTTACTAAGTAACTTACCTACCCATTCATATTCATACTCAAGTTCATCTGTTATTTTTTTTTCTTATCCTTGACCTGTCTCGAATGTCGATCTCCTACCTTCCCGTACCCCTCCTGCAGGCTTAGAACACGCAGCCCCAATTCAACAGCCGACGCGCCGGATTTAACGTCTCTGCTTCCACCTCAACCTTAACCTTCCCGCACCCGCATGCATACAATTCAACGGCCTCCCGGCACCATTAGCTACAAGAGCCACCAGGCTGTGAGCTCTCGCTCCAAGGCTCGCGACGTCGGTTTCATAAGCTCGACGTCGCTATCGACCTTGGCCCCCCAGTCCTGATGCCTTTGGCAACACGTCTGGGAATGGGTCGCCGGTCGAGATCTTCTCCCACGCTCTCTAACGCTACAGAAGCTCCTGGTCCTACGAACTCAACGGCTCCCAATACTCCCAATAACATCGCGACATCCTCCCCTGCCGAGTCTGCCGACTCTTCAACCTCCCACGCCCAGACGGCGATCTCACCCACGGCATCTGCTACCTCGTCTACGCGCCCAGGGTTCCTTTCGCGCTTCAGCCTCCCCCTCTCTCTACCATTGCGCAACCGAAATCGCAACGTTACCGACTTTCATATCCGTGCTGAAGAACCCCATCGCCGGTATAGCGCTGGCGACAACGTTCGTGGGGCTGTCGTCATCGTTATCGTGAAACCGATTCGAATCACACATCTCACGGTCTCGCTGCATGGGTATGTGCGCGTCCTAAAAGATCCGACTTCGGTCGCCAAGGCGCAAGGTACGATTGTACTACCGCAAAACGGTGACGCTGCCCGGCCACGATATCACGGCAATGGTCTCGCAAGTCTTTTCCAGGACGAGCAAGTGTTAAGTGGTGAGGGACGGCTGGAGCCAGGCAGATATGAGTTCGGGTTCGACCTTTTGTTTCCCGACAAAGGACTGCCAAGCAGTATTGATGTAGGTCAATCACGAGACTAGTGGGTGCTGCGTCATTGCTAATGTAACATGCAGTTCGAGCGAGGAACTGTTTCCTACATGGTGACAGCGACGCTAACGCGACCAACCTCAATTGCCCCGACGTCATCATGCGAAAGGAAAGTGACACTCGTAGAAAATGTGGACGTTGGATTGCTTCACGCTCCCCGACCGCGCACTATTTTCCTCGAGCCAATCTCGAAACGCAACCGGAGGAGAAAGTCCATGGTACTAGACAAGTCGTCTATCGCACACTCCGAGATCAACGAACTCAACACAGGGCACGAGTTGACAGAAACGCCGACAGAAGATTACCGTGAACACACGACAGATCCCAGGAGCCCGATCCAGAGCGATTTACGAAGCGAAGTCAGCGGGGAGAGTGGTGTTAGTAATAGCACGAGCTTAAGTAGACCGGAAGCTACACTATCCCAAATAGGGACACTCACATCGGCCAAGCAACAAGCGGTAGACAAGAAGACGATCACGGCGACGATAGAGCTACTGAAAGGTGGTTGCTTGCCAGGTGATGCCATCTCTGTGCGAGTTACGGTCCAGCATACCAAGCGGGTCAAGAGTATGACGGGAGTGATTGTGACATTACTCAGGCAAGGCAAAATCGACAGCAACCCACCGAATGCTTTCTTTGATGAATCCATGAGCCAGGAAGATATAGCTCGTATTGATAAGGAAGACGTATTCCCGCGATCAAGAACAGGTCTTGGTGGACTGTCCTTGACTTCGTCAAGTTCAACAAGCATTTTTCGCAAGGATCTCGACCAGAACATAGCACCACTCATCATTGATCCCAACACTATGCAAACATCAGTCACTGTCACTGTGAAGTTGCCAGACGATTCCTTCCCAACAATCAAAGGTGTTCCTGGTGAAATGATCAGCTTCAAGTACCTGGTTGAGGTGGTCGTTGACCTAGGCGGAAGATTGTCGACTCAAATGCAAACAGCTCCAACAAGGATTGGAGCCTATAGCCAGGCAAGCGTGGACAATAACACGTACGGTCCAAGGAGAGGAGCGAACATCGCAGACACTTCGCAGATGCGCCACGAAAAGGGAGTGATCGCGGTTTCAATGGAGACAGTCGTGGGCACCTCGGATTCGTCACGTAGTAGGAAAAAGTCAAGGCCCTCCCCAACATCACGAAGTGTGCAAATTCTCGAAAGCGATGAGGAGGAGGTAATAGGACAAGAACCAAACTACAGCGAAGGGGCTGTTCTCGAACACTATCCAAGCAATGGGCCTCTTTCCCCTGCTGGCTATTTCTCCCATCATGCTAACGGCAGTCGACCTCCTCCGATTCCCTCACATCCACCTCAGCCATATTCTCAAGTTCCTCCTCTGCAACCTCCTTCGCATTCACATGGCTTCTCTGGGTCGAATACGAATGGTTTCGCCCCTCCTCCGCCAGCTCCTTCGTATATTCCCGCCCCGGAGATACCAAACCAAAATGACCTATCAGAGAAGGAAAGAATTCGGCAGGCCGAGACACGGCTGCTGCCGAGCCAACCTCCAGGGGCTGACCCATCGACGAGTTCAAATCTGGATGATGAAGACATATATGACGCAGAGGACACGCCTCGGGTTCCGGATCTGAACGCTGGGTTTGATCTGAGCTCCCCCAGTGCGCCCAGTGCCCCCGAGGCAGGCCCCTCGGCACCAACAGAGGACGATGTTGAATCGGCAGCAGTGCCGCCACCTGGAGTCGTAGAAGATAAGCAGGAGCTCGAAAGACGACGGCTACTAAACGAAGCCAGTGCTCCCCCAGATGTTCCTGAAGATATGCAACGGAGGAGAATTGACGGCTCTTCAAGGGAGATGGATGCTCAAGCCGAAGCTAGTGCACCCAGTGCACCGAGCGCACCTTTAGTTGCTGATTACGATGAATTTCCTGGATATGGTGCTGACACAGGGCCTTCAGACAGTTCGAGACATCGTGGTGGAGAACAGCTACCGGCGTACCAAAGATGAGCTGGAAATTTACCTTCATGTTGGATTATATTGTATAAGCGCATTCAGTAAATGGGTCATGATGGGACTATTATATAATTTATGGACGCACAGGTTGGTGTCCTGGCGTTTTTGGATATACGACGAGTGTAATATCACGATAAAATATTAATGTTGTTGGATACTCATAGCTGAGCATTTTCATTGCCGACTTAACATGCTATCTGTGAGCCGAACAGTCATTTCTGAAATTTGACAACCCCTAAGACAAGATCTATTCGGTTTCCCGAGCTTGTCATTCTGTCGATGTTTGTGCATGCGTTGATGCTTAGCATGGTAGGCCAACATGGTATATCTAGTACGTAAAAATTGTATCCCGCCTTTAGTACCGTTTCACCGGAGTTATATACACCCTCATGTTTATTATTCCAATCTAATGTTGCAACACCACAGGCTTGCCGCTCTCCCAGTTATCCAGGCTCTCCTTGATGTTCACCCAATAGCGTAGGCGCACAGCCTCATGCTTTGCGGCGTCTATATCATCGTGTCGAAATGCGTGCTCCAATACCTGTTCACTCTCGGCAATGCGCGCATCATTCGCCGCACGAGGTTCGTCTAGATCCTCCTCTTTTTCAGCATCCTCAATTTCCTCCCGCGCCTCCAGCACAAGCACGAGCAGCTCAGGCTCCTCAACCTTGAGAGTCTCGTCGTTGGCAACATCGACGCCCCTTAAGGATAGCAAGTACTGAGCTCGTAGAAGAGGATTGGAGAGTGTCTTGTAAGCCTCATTTATCATCGCGGACATAGCCTCAGCGCGAGCCTTGTCCTGCGAAGCGTGCATGTCCGGGTGGGCGCGGGCCTGGAGACGAAGGAACTCACGACGCAAAGCTCGCGTATCGATAGGGAAATGGCCTGCTGGGGGAGGCCCATCAGGAAGCGTCTCGGGGAAGAGATCATAATGCGTTGATGGCGGGGCACTTGACGAAGACGACCTCTGTGGCTCAGACTGCGCAGTACTGGAAGCGGCGCGAGAGTAAGCGAATGCCACTGCAGGTCCTCTGACGGCTTTTACAGAGACTCCATGGTGCTGCGCAGGTGTTGCTAGTCCCGAAGCTCGATGTGAAGATGCAAGAGTTGAGGCCCGGCGGGCTCGGAGTTGACATCGGATACAAGTCCGAGAAAGATCGCGCACGACAGAGGACGAGGCAGATGAGCGCATGTCTGGCAGAAAATAAGACAAAGTGTCAATATAAAAGTACGGAAGAGCTGCGTTGTATATAAAGCTCAAGACGGCAAAATTCGCTTTACTAAAGTGCAGCGGGATAAAGTAGAGAGTGACGTTCTTTATGGGTGTTGCTCACAAACAGTTTCCCAATGTCGTAATAAATCTTTTTTAGCGTAAATGACCTCAATGATTGTGGCTGTCATGTGGCTTTCCATGTGGCGCAGTCAGTCATGATGATTCAGGTACAGGAACCCCATGTTTTCGGCCAAGGTCGGCGGTCATGATCGGTATCCAGTCCGATCCAATGACGAACAAGGTAATTGTCGTTCTCGTTCCATGATGAGCATTATTGCAACAAGAACTTTTACTACGAACTCATCCAAGTTCTCATGAGGGAATCTAATTAGCCTGACATTGCTTTTTGTGTTCATTTTGCATAAGCACTGTCCCTCTTATTCGCTCTTCTTCCCTCTCAACATTAGATCACCCCTAACCCTCGAAACCCAATTGGAGCGGGTTAAGATAATTAGTTCCTGCCGAGTCTGTAGATCTGCCGAAGTTGGCTTTGATATCTGACCAACATTTCCATTATTTCCCTCTTTTTCCTATTCACAACTCTCTTACCTACCTATCTATCATATCTTGTTTATCGTATACCCCCGTGTACCATCTCTCATATAATCAATCATATAACCCAAAATGGCCAAGGTCTTTGACGCGGCGGAAGGTATGAACAACCTCAATTGAGATCTCGCTATCTCCATGTCTTCAGAAGGTGCAAATGGCTAACATGCAATCAACGCGATAGTGGCCAAGCATAACACTCCAGAGAGCTGTTGGGTCATTCTCTACGGAAAGGTCTACGACGTGACCGAGTTTCTGCCATCTCATCCAGGCGGTAAGAAGATCATCCTGAAGCTTGCTGGGAAGGATGCCACCGACGAATACGATCCTGTTCATCCGCCTGGCACACTCGAGGAGAATCTCAAGCCCGAAAATGTCCTCGGCGAAGTCAATCCCGAAACACTTTCCCAATCTCAGTCGACCGGCGACAAGGACGTTCCACAATCCAGAGGAGATCAATCTCCACCATTGGCATCACTCATGAATCTTGACGAGATTGAGCAAGAAGCAACCAAGCGCATATCTAAAAAAGCATGGGCATACTATTTCTCTGCAGCAGATGATTTGTTCTCAAAGAGCTACAACAACCATGTTTTCAAAAATATCCTCCTTCGACCACGCGTCTTCGTCGACTGCACAGCTTGCGATATCTCAACATCATTAATCGGTAATAAAGTCGGACTGCCCATCTTCGTATCTCCTGCTGCGATGGCTCGATTAGCTCACCCCGACGGCGAACAAGGCATCGCCAAAGCATGCGCTCGGTTTGGCGCTATGCAAATCGTATCTAATAATGCCTCCATGACTCCTGAGCAGATCATCGAGGGGGCGAAGCCAGGTCAGACCTTTGGATGGCAACTTTATGTTCAGAACCAGCGAGATAAGAGTGAGGCTATGCTCAAACGTATCAACTCCATGCGCGACTATTACAAGTTTGTTTGCTTGACGCTGGATGCGCCTGTACCAGGAAAGCGTGAGCTAGATGAGAAGCAAAATTTTGACTATTCCGAGCCTAGTCCTGCCAGTGGTGAGAGAAAGCCAGGCGCTGGAGGTGTTGGTCAACAGCTTTTCTTTGGTACTGCCGCTGACTTGACTTGGAAAACGACTCTTCCATGGCTGGCGGCTCATACCGATCTACCCATCGTACTCAAGGGTCTTCAGACTCATGAAGATGCTTACCTAGCAGCCAAGTATGCTCCCCAGGTCAAAGCCATCATCTTGTCCAACCATGGTGGTCGCGCAGCCGACACAGCCCCTCCAGCCATGCATACGTTGCTCGAGATTCGCAAGTACTGTCCTGAGATCCTAAGCAAGGTTCAAATATGGATTGATGGAGGCATCAAGCGAGGAACGGATGTTGTGAAAGCCTTGTGCCTGGGCGCCAGTGGCGTTGGTATTGGGCGTGCTGCACTTTTCGGGCTTGGTGCCGGTGGCCAAGCTGGTGTCGAGCGAACACTTGAGAGTGAGTGGAAACTATGGCCTCGATATTCCTAGTTCCAAGTCTTGGATACACTGACACATGCAAAACACAGTTCTTGAGGCAGAAACAGCAACGTGTATGCGACTACTCGGTGCCAAGAACATCTCGGAACTTGGCCCTAGATTCGTAAGTTCTTCCCCAGCTTTTCCCCAGACTCCACAGCTCGTCTAACTGGTTTGGCAGGTGAACGCTCGACAGGTGGAACGGGATATCTATGATGGCGATGCTGGGTTAGATCGTCAAGGCTTGTGGACGAAGTCTAAGCTGTGAGGAGTAACAGCAACATCTTCATATGCCAAACGCATCCTCGGTATACATCCTTGCCCTGTCAATCGCCCCCCTGTTCCTTTCCCTAGTTGAAAATCCCCTCCTCACAACAACACTGGTTGGGTTGGTCGAAAGGTATCGTTATACGAAATGTAGAATCGTTCGTTGCCTCTGCTTGATGCTGGATGACAGACGAGGGAAAGGGAAATTATTCAAAATCTGAAATTGAGTCGCATGTTTTTTTGCATGTGGCCGGACCCGGCATCATGTTGTGAAGATTGCTCATTCTCCGAAGGTATCGAAGCTCTGTATTGTTGCGGCGCAGTCGTACAGCATTTTCCAGGATATTGACCGAGTGTGTGCCTTTGAGAATTGAACCAAACCTTATTTAGCTGTACACCTCTGAATAGTCTTCCTTCACATGCAGTTTTGGAGAAATTGGCCTCATACCTACATTGAGGAACAAATGACAACTCTTCTCGAGGTTGGTCAAGAATGACAGTTACATATGTCCCGTCAGCCAACCAGCCAATACAAGTGGACTATGCAGGGACAGGGACAAGGGCTGGCCTTGGCGAATCGAATCAAACGATCTTCCCCGGACCTATCTAGACCAACTTCAAAAAGCCTGAAAATCGACCATACCATCAGTGGATGTCCGGCCGAGATGGTGTGTTGAATCGCAGCCGGCCTTTCTAGATACATAACCGAATGGCACATGAACATGAACGAGCTGAATGCAAACCCCTCTCCATTCGGCTTTTGAGGCGCTGATCCCACTCAGCGGTAAATTGTAATGACGAGCCACTACCGGACTCAAGTGACATTTTCTAGCGCGGGGTGTCATGCCCCTTTATCCACGAAATAGGAACGTTTGGCTGTCAGACGAAGCCACCGACATAACTCTAAACCGTTGGTCGCAATGGCATACATTACCTACCGTAGAAAGAGGTGTCACCGCCTGCCATGATCGAACATCGATGCCGGCATAATTGCAGCTTCAGGGATGGCTTCTTGTTGGTCAAAAGTTCTATTTTTTGCCTAACTAGTCTTTGTCTTAGTGTCCACTGCCCAGCCGGTTGATCGCCGACCGGTACTAGTCACTGGCTTGGCGGAGCCCATGTGCTGTGGTTGGCTAGTTGAATAGCTTTAATTAGCAGATTCTTTTCCTTGCTGTCGCGTGTTGCGCCTTTGTCTGTGCTTTTCCTTCTCAGGCTGCTGTCTCAGGTCGGTACTGACGTTTTGTATTAGTTGTGATTCGGCGGTCGACGCAAGATTGCCCGAGAATTCGGGCTTTTGACGGAAGTCTCGACAGATCAAAAGCGCCTATTTCCGCTGGAAACTTTGAGTGGATATCTCAAGAATCAATAGTTAGGTCCCATGAGTCCCGCTTGTAAACTTAGCACTTCCATATTCAGTCCTTCTTGTCTCACGTCTCGCTTCACGTGGAACCATTCAAAACCATTGAGCTTTGATGAATCAAAACAGGATAAAGATCCATCGAGAGATCTTGTTTGAGAGATAGTGCCCCTGCTAGGCTACTGCGTAGATCGGCCTGCCGGGCATCGTCCGTCATGTATTCGCAACCCTGCGACGTCGAACAGAGACGTTGCGTTGCAATTGTGATGCGAACCCGTGGTCTCCCCTCAGAGATTCACAAGCTGCCGAGGAACAAAATGAATACGGGCTATGAGGGATCGGAAACCTCGTTGCGTACGGAAGAAACACTCGCCTCTTCCAGAGCCCATGCGGGGCAAATCTGGGGAACATCGCCGTGTCCGCTGGCCGGCCACTTGCCTATTGAGGCAGTCAATACCCGTGGACAGATGCAAAGGGACTCGGATCATGGTGATCTAGTCCTGCCAGGACTGGGGGGCAAGGATGGCTGCATTGTTGTGGTACAACCATACGGTTGGTCAGATAAAAGCCGACACACCAAACTCTCTCGACAGAAAGAACCGAGTAAGAGAAGCCTCCCGAATAATGATCAAATACCAAATGAATATGTCAGCCTAGTGTCGTCAGTGTAAAGTGTGTGTCGACATATTTTTATTACCTGACCCACCTGGCGCCCCCCTAGAAAGCATTATGGCACAGATGCAGATTTATTACGGGTGTCATTGAGTGCCTTCTTGTTTCGCCCTAAGGTTTGTGAATGCCTGGTCGACCGATCTTAACCTCCGGTGTAATTAGTACATATATCGAGCGGTGCTCTTAGTTCGTTCTTAGTTTGTTCTGGTGCATGTCGAAGGCTGGTCTATTTCCTCCACTTTCATCACCTTGTTCTTGACATCTTGTCAGAAACACAATTCGTATTATTCCTTTCCTTTCTTATCGCTTCAAGGGTTCGCCCTTGAAGAAATTAGTAATTTATCATGGAGAAGAACGACGTAACTCAGACGGAGAATGGGGTTCCTAAATCCAAGAACCGGTCCTGCGCGAGACACTGCAAGCGCTTCTGGTGGGTGTATCTCATCATCCTCTGCATCATTATCGTTATCGTGGTACCTGTGATGTAAGTACAAGCGTATATTCTCTTGAGCGTTTGCCGTTGAGCTGACATTGCGTTTCAGAATTCTTGTTGCTGTCCCCAAGATTGCACAGAGCAAAATCAACGAAGCCGAGCTCGACATCCAAAACGTTGAGATTCTTGAAACTGAGGAGGGTGCCTACCTCATGAAGATCGATTCGTCCATCACATCCGATGGCAAGATTCATGCATCAATTGATCCATTCGAAGCCGAAATGTATCTCGAGGACTGGCCAGCGCACGTACCATTTGCAACGGTAGACATGCCTGAGACCAACAGCAACAAAGAACAAGTCGTGAACGTCAGCCAGAGCGTCAAGATCGCCGACATAAAGGAGTTCACTCGATTCAATATCTGGTTCCACAACAACGAAACGCTACGTGTCACAGTTAATGGAAAGACAAAGGTCAAGCCAAGTGGTCTGCCGCGCAAGTATGGTGTCACTTTCAAGAAAACAGTTGAGCTCAAGGGTCTCAACCACTTCGCTGGCACACAGGTCACCGGCGGCCACATTGGCTTCGGTGATGGTACGGATGAGCCCAACTTCAATGGCACGGCTGTGATTCCAAACGCTTCTGTCTTCACTCTAGAAAATGTAAGTCAATGGCTCATCTTTACAGGCCTGAAGCTTACCATAATTTCAGGGAAACGTTACTTTCACGAACTTCGTCGGAGACGCAGAAGTCGGCACCCTTAGGATTCCAAACCTGGTCCTTAAGCCAGGTGATAACCATGTCAACATCACCGCCAACATGAACCAAACCTTAGTTCTCAACGCCGTGATGAAGGAGCCCTACTGTAAGACAGGTATCCTTCCCTTCAAGCTGTTGGGCAAGTCGGTCATGAACCATGGCGAAAATCTCACCTATTTTGCCGCGGCCTTGGCGAGCTCAAACCAGACTGTCGAAATCGACATTGGCGCTATTCTGAAGAAGGATCTGGGCTATGAAGTGAAGTGCAAGGGCAACAAAGATTAACTGCAAGAGTTTTCGATCTTCGGGTCGCATGACACGTGTGCCGAGGCAGGAAATGAGAATGGAAGCCGCTCGGTCGATTAATATAAAGCTAGGTAGTGGTTTGACCGGGGACGTAGCCGATTATAATGATACCTTTAACGTAGGTCACTGTTGATATCTGGTGTCCTGACATCAAGCTCTCATTGCTTTGTTCCATCGAGTGCCATATTAGCTCATCATATTTTCCCTTGGGAATTTTGTGAGTGTAAGAAATCGGCTTGTCTCGATGGTATTACCTTTAGTTCCATCCACTTTTTCTCTTTTCACCTTTCGATAGTCCGCCCTTGTTCGTTGTGTCGTGAACCACTGTGCTTGTCGAAGGGACAAAGTCAACGGCTGTTCTTGTGCCACTTGATCTCTCCGAGTCCTTCTCCTTCGTCGACTTATCATTGCTCTTCCGTAACTTGTCCTTGAAAGCCCATTCCGGGAAAGCAGTGGGATTCCAGAGATCGGTAGCCAATGTAGTAGAATATTGATGACGCTCATCGATTTCGACAAATCTCATCAGTTTATCCATTAGGCTTGGATTTTTAAGCGCCGAAGACTGTTCCAGCTTGGCGTTGAAATGAGTTCCCTTCTTCTTCAACTCAAGGAATTGCTCAAATTTCTTATTGGCTCCAGGTGGCGGTGAACCTGGCGGTGATGGCGGGATATCCATGTTGGGTTCTGATGGCAGTGTGAGATCGCGAAGGAGAGCACGATTCGCTGAGTATGGCGAGGCTGGTCTGTATGCTGGGTTTTGATCATCTATAACAGCTTCTTCCATGGGCGGTAGGGACGGCCCTAGTGGCACGGCATTTTGTTGAACAGGTTCAATAGTGACCGCAGTAGGGCTCTTGGGTTTAGGCACTGTTTATTGATGGTGAGATAACATTCAGCTAAAGACGTGTCAAATGAACAATCAACAAAAAACATTGCTCACCTGATGCAGCAGATCTCTGTTCCGTTTCTTGGCCTCGTGATTCAGCACCTAAGTCTTGTGCAACACTCGTGGTTTCCTGGGTAGAATAAGAACAATATTCACAAGAAGGGCAGTTTACACATGTACAGTTTTTTCTGGTTGGGGAGGAGTGACTTCCTGGATGTCCTCTTCTTCATCACTGCTTTCGTATCCAACTAAGCCGGCCATTTTTGATACCTTGCAATGTAATAAAAGAGGGTAGAAATAAGATTGACGTAGTACGTTATTCCGTTCGATGAAAGAGGACTGAAGTCGTCAATAAATCGAGGCCGAGGCAGGTACGACATGGATGTAATCCTTTTTGGCTTAGCGCATTTTCCAATCTCCAATTGTGGATACCTCATCTGCCAACTGCCTGGTGGGTAAAACTCGGAAGACTTGAAACCATCATCTCATCTCCATGCTTTCTATCTAAGCTTAAAGCTTCGAGCACCTACAAACCACCCGCCTGCTTTGTGTAGCCCTTTAATACGCATTCCGGGCGAATCACGAATTCTGGCTATCTCTACCATATCGTCAAGAGAGGCATACAGACATAGCACATATTTGCATCGACGACAAACGGCCACGCGCGATCGCGCATTGTTATAAAGGCTTCGGTCTCCTGTTTAAAAGTACTACTCACCAACGAAGTGTCCTGCTGAGCCTACGAGACCACCAACAATGGCTCGACCGAGAGACTCGCGCTCACCAAGTCCTGCAGGCAGCACTCACAGTTCCCGTCGTTACCGTAACGATGATCGCCGGGATAGAGATCGTCGCAATGATGGGAGGGACCATCGTCGGCGTAGCAGATCGCGCAGTCCAGACGTAAGGAGGCGGCATTACAATTCTAACCGGCTTCATTCTGACGAGCTCCTCTATCAACAGCCCCGAAACCGCGACCGAGACAGAGACCGTGACCGCGCGAGAGACCGAGACAACTACCGCAGCAGAGACCGTTCCATAGATCGACGGGATGATAACCATTACCGAGGTGGGCGAAGAGACAATCGAGAACGAGATCGCCGAAGATCACGAGACCGCTACGATGATCGCATTCGTTCACCCGATCGGCGACGCAACCGCAGCCGAGAGAATGGCCGGGATGTGAGAAGGCGAGAGGATTCCCGCAGCCGTGTCTCTGGGCGCCGTGAGGGTACGACTGACTCTCCTGCTCGCAGCAACCGTGATGATGGTAGAAATCAGAAAACACCGCTCGGCGACAGCGGCAGCGGCGGTGCTAGTCAGGTCTGTCACTCGCCTCATCGTTTTGAAAGCATTGCTGATGGATTGCAGGCTCAAACTCCCAAAGCTGATGGCGGGCAAACTGATATTGATAAGAAAGCCGAACGATTGGCCAAACTTGAAGCATGGAAAAAAAAGAAGGAGAGCGCAAGCCAGAAACAAAAAGAGGTAAACCCCAGTCAGACAAGGAATCTCCTTGCTGAAATGGATAAAAAGGCGAGCGGAGCGTCATCCAAAACAGTTTCTCCTTCAGTTTCTGCCGCAGCTTCACCCGCTGCAACTCCCTCTGTCGAGTCACCTGCTGCTCCCTATTCTGGCAAGTTTGATCCCAAGGCCATCGCCAAGAAGTCGGCCGCTTCTCGGGCGCACGATGCTTCAAAACCTGCACTTGGCTCCCTAGACGGAAAGCCTGAGAAGCTTACGGTCCCGGTCAAGCAAGCCAGCACTGGTAGGTCTAAATATTCCCCTGGTTTACTAGGCCCAATTGACACTTCTGTTCCAGCATCCGCCCTTCCTGCAAACAGAACAAAGGCAAGCGGCTTCGGCTTCGTGAAAACCAACGCGGAGCCTGAGAAGCTTCCCACTAAGCGTAAACTTGACCTTGACGAGGAAGACACCACCAAGCGAAAGCTTACCAAACTCCCTGCCCTGCCTATCGAAGCTGATGATACCCCATACGCTGACCAGGATGACGACGAATCTGATGGTGATAATTTTGCTGAGAATGAGGAGGAGGCCGCCGCTGCTGCCCGTGCAGCTCATGAACGACGCTTGCAGGCTGAGAACCAAATGGACACAGGCGAGGACGAGACCAAACCTGCAGATGTGCAGGCAAACGGAGATGTAGTAACGAATAACGACGCTGCTCAACCCGAACCTGCTACCCAGATGGAGGTTGACGAGGAAGACGATGTCGATCCTTTGGACGCTTTCATGGCCGAACTTAAGCAGACTGATACGAGACCACCTGCCAGAACGTCAACAACACAAAAGGTCCAGGAGCCCGAGGCCTACTTCAGCGACGATGAATACGATTTCAACAAAAAGGATGATGGCGACGCGAACGCCTTGTTGGCCATTACAGCGAAGCGGAAGAAGAAGGATATCCCGACGATTGATTACACCAAAATCGATATTGACCCTATCCGTAAGAACTTCTGGCATGAGCCAGCGGAGCTGAGTCTTCTTACAGAAGCCGAGGTGGCTGACCTCCGTCTGGAACTGGATGGTATAAAGGTCAATGGAAAAGACGTTCCTAAGCCTGTTCAGAAGTGGGCACAATGCGGCCTCACACGCCAGACACTGGATGTTATTGACAACTTGGGTTACGAAAAGCCTACTCCCATTCAGATGCAGGCACTTCCAGCTTTGATGTCCGGTCGCGATGTTATTGGTGTCGCCAAAACAGGTTCTGGAAAGACTGTTGCTTTCCTGCTTCCTATGTTCCGACACATCAAGGATCAGCCCCCCCTCAAAGATACGGATGGCCCTATTGGACTGATCATGACCCCTACTCGAGAACTTGCTGTTCAGATCCATCGAGACTGCAAACCTTTTCTCAAGATGATGGGTCTTCGCTCTGTCTGCGCTTATGGTGGAGCGCCTATCCGAGAACAGATTGCGGAGCTCAAGCGTGGTGCCGAGATTATTGTATGCACACCCGGTCGAATGATTGATCTTTTGGCTGCGAACCAAGGCAGGGTCACTAACCTGAAGAGAGTTACGTATGTTGTGCTTGATGAAGCCGATCGAATGTTTGACATGGGATTCGAGCCTCAGGTCATGAAAATATTTGCAAACATGCGACCGGATAGGCAAACAATCCTCTTCTCGGCCACTATGCCTCGCATCATCGACTCCCTAACCAAGAAGGTGCTCAAGAACCCCATCGAGGTCACAGTCGGTGGACGTAGTGTCGTGGCAAAGGAGATCGAACAAATTGTCGAGGTTCGAGAGGAGCCGTCCAAGTTTTTCCGTGTCCTTGAACTTCTCGGAGAGCTCTATGATCGTGACGAGGATGCTCGTACCCTGATTTTCGTCGAGCGACAGGAAAAGGCGGACGACTTGCTCAAAGAGCTGATGATCAAGGGCTACCCATGTATGTCAATCCATGGAGGTAAGGACCAGATCGACCGTGATTCCACTATTTCAGATTTCAAGAAAGGTGTTGTACCTATCCTGATTGCCACTTCGGTGGCAGCTCGTGGTCTCGATGTCAAGCAGCTCAAGCTTGTTATCAACTATGATGCTCCTAATCATTTGGAAGATTACGTGCATCGTGCAGGCCGAACTGGCCGTGCCGGTAACACCGGTGTTGCCGTCACTTTTGTTACACCTGAGCAGGAGAATTGCGCACCAGGCATTGCCAAGGCTCTTGAACAAAGTGGGCAGCCTGTACCTGAGAGACTCAACGAGATGAGGAAAGCTCATCGAGAGAAGGTCAAGTCCGGAAAAGCCAAAGATACGTCTGGTTTCGGTGGTAAGGGTCTCGACCGTCTCGATCAAGAGCGAGAAGCGGCTCGTTTGCGCGAGCGCAAGGTTCACAAGGCTGAGGGTGAGGAAGAGGAGGTGAACGAAGACAAGAAGGAGGAAGAGGATGAGAAGGCAGAGAAGGCACTTGACGCGATCCGAGCTGCAGCATCTGGTGTGTTGGCCCGCGAGTCGGCAAAGACTGATGACGCAGATGCGAAGTCCATGCCACCGGTCAAGACCAGTGGTGTGGTAAAGGACAAGGCCAAGGATCCATTGGACAAGGTCAGTTCTGCTGTCAGCGCTATCAACAGCCGACTTGGAAAGGCTGGTCAACTTCGTGCTGGTCAACCCATCGACAACAAGGGTCCTGACGCTGGTGCCTTCCACGCTACATTAGAAATCAACGACTTCCCTCAGAAGGCCAGATGGGCCGTCACCAACAGAACCAATGTGGCGAAGATTCTGGAAGCTACGGGTACATCGATCACGACAAAGGGCAATTTCTACCCACCTGGAAAGGAGGTGCCCGCTGGAGCAGAGCCCAAGTTGTATATTCTTATCGAAGGTGATACCGAAGTCGTTGTTGGTTCCGCCTTGAGCGAACTCACACGCTTGTTGCGGGAGGGAACAATTGCTGCTGCAGATGCTGACAGTCGAGCGCCAGCCAGTGGACGATACACCATTACTTAGTCCTGCTTGGTTCTCTCGTTTTTAAGCAAACGTGCATTATTATTATCACGCACTTGTACGGGGCTTAGCTGTTCAACCATGGAGTTGATGAAGGGGTGGTAATCCGAAAGGGGAAAATGTACACATGTATAGGAGTTAATGGCGGCGTTAAAGACCCTATATAGGGGATTTGGTTATTGATCAGTGTTGACGCGATTGCTGTAACTCTGCGAACTGAAATTGATATGTTGTGTGAACTCTGGTCTATAGTAGTGTCTGAAACAAATAAGAAAAAACGCTGTAATTAAATAGCAACAACAGTAATAAACCGATGCTGGCCACCAAGTATCGTGGAACTGGTAGATATCGACATTAACAGGGAACCATGATGGGACAAAGATCATGCATGGAATTAGGATTGCCACGCATCTGTATCAAACCGCACGAACCCGTCGTCCCTTCCATTTAGAAGAACGTTTCGGTGTGTCAATCCAAGGTGGAGTTACCCTTCTCATGCCCAATTTCGGGCTTCTGTTGCTTGGTCCGCTTCACGCGCTCGAAGCTGCTCCTGACTGGCGTCTTTCAGCGTCTCTGAGCGAGTCTGCTTCTTCTGCGCGGCTAACTGGGTCTGTAACTTCCCACCTGGCTTCGATGCAGCCTTGGCGCGAGCCTGTAGTTTATGTCAGCTTAAGAGTGATGTTGTTGTTAATCTTGGGCCACTGACCTCGGCGGCTTCGGCGGCTTTCCTTCGCGCATTTTCTGGGTCATCCGAACCTTGTGCGGCAGCGGCTGATCCGCCTCCCAGTGTTCGTGGAGGACCGCCGACTGTCTTTGGGACCGGTGCTGTACCGGCAGCCGGAGGTGGTGCGGTACCCAAGACACGGCCGGGCTGCGAGAAAGCCTCGGGCTCGGTCTTGCCACATATGTTGCCCATGGTTATCTTGTAACGCAGTGTGGTGGGTGTAAGCTTGTATGCCCAGTGTTGGTGGGGTACGGTGAGCAAGGCGATGTTATGTTTAAACAGCGATATTGTTGAGTCGGTTGAAACAAGTCAAAATTAGTGTCGCGTGGCGACGATACTTGGAGGTTGGAGTTTCGTTGTGCCAAGCTCCTGAGGTCAGGTTGAGGGGCTGACGGGACCTTCCTAGGGCGGAAGGAAGAGTTGTCAGGGTTGCTTCTAAGATACTCGATTGTTTTGGGGGCCTCGAGGTTATTTTTTTTCTGAACTTCAGCACAACTTGATCATTTTCTCAATGCAATATGGGAATTTGTGTTGTTGAGGTTATTTACGGCTATTCCATGTTCTTCCTCATATGAGAATAGCGCTGCGCCTCAGAGGCTCATGTGAACAACGTCACTTGGGTAGTGGTGATTCGTGTCGCTCAAGACTACTAATGAGCCAAACATGGCCCAAGTATTTTCTGAATAATTACCACCCATACTGGATTATTGACTCCTTCGAATTCAAATCGTCATTCCGTGAATTACAGGTTGTATGGTCTTGTTATATTATCACATGCTCAGGAACCACCCATGTCTATTTGCCCCATTTTATCATTGGGATATGACATACTTAACTACAGTATGAAAAGTGGAATTTACAAGAACTATTCATTTGATTAGTTCTAAGGCACGCTATATGTCGTGGTAGAGAAAATTGAATATCAATCGAGATTCATTCAGTGATACTATGTACGTGCCAGGTGGTCTTCTTGGGCATCGATCTAGTTTCGGCTTCTGCGATATAGACCGAGTTGGTCTACCCGTTGGCGTCTATCTATCATGAATCTGAAGAAAAGGCAGGTATAGCTCTTGTAGAGCATTACCACCAGCAGGCTCTGGGAGTAGGACTTCACTTATTTCCCATAGAGAGTTGTATCGAAGTTTATAATTCGAGTTACAGATTCAATCTACTATGATATAGAGGATCATATATCGGTAGTTGTCTATAGACAGGTCTAGGACAGAGACATATCTACGGAGAAGTGGGGCCGAGCGGATGGTTATATATATCTCCAAAGTGCAGATGGTCGGACAAACAACGAACTGCCACCACGATATTGCAAAATTGGCACAGAAACCGTATAGCTTTTACTGTTCATTTTCCCTCGTCAATAGTATATAGTTGGATAAGTGGTGGCTTGACAATACCAATAAGCATGAGGAAGTGTAGGGTAACCAAATTCCACGTAGAAGGTATTGTAATCATTAACTTTACCATTCAATTTTGTTACTACAGTTAGGTTTTGCTAATCTATTGATACAAATGATGCTTTAATTTTTCTCCTTTGGATCTAGTGGCTGTTTGCCGTGTGGTAGCAAGTTATATTGAAGTAAGTGTTGATAATGATATCTACATGAATACCTATGTGGCAAATATGTCTATAGAAGCGTGACACATGAGAGAAAGAAAACACAGCAGCCGTAAAGGAAGCTATATCGTAAGAATGCCGAAGAAGAATATGCAGGAACTGAGCTTTGGCCAAAATCCAAGACCACCTGGAGCTGTTGATCCGCTGCAAAGCAGAGTGCAACGGTGCAGACCTTATTATCTGGGCTCCAGCCGGAACACCAAGCCGAGAGACATTGTCGACAATACTGGAGCGGTGAAAGTGGGTTGTTGGGTATGTGATGCAGGAACTGGACCATCATGGTCACTGACCTCATGCAGATATACATACCCAGAGAGGTGAAACTTGGATATAGCCCCCTACGACGAAGACCAAGTGATTCAATCAAATCCTTCATGATCTGCTACCTCGGTCTAGGTCCAACAAAACCCAAGGGTAATACTGACTGAGGTCAAGATCCTATCCTCGCTCATACAAGCACCACTACAAACCAGGTTAGGGTACTTGTTCTGGGACCCGGAAGATTCCCTTTCTGAGTGAGAGAACCCTGCGTCTTACTTTCTCCTCTTACGACTTCTGAGAGTCTAGATATTTGCTTGCGTTAGTGCGGAAAATTGCTGTAAAAGTGAAGAGGAACACAGCCGATCCTATCCTGTGACCTTGTGAATCTAGCAACCATCCATTGTAGCCCGATATTCGCGCGCTCATTCGATGAGCTTTGATTGGCTGTACAACAGTCTGTAGGGGACTGGACCCGCTATGAAGGACCTTGGTCCACTGAAGTTCACAGACTGCCTTATTAGTGTCGTACCCTGGGCAAGCCCCTCCACCTTCCACGCCTGGTTCTTGAGCCGCCTGGCCATCCGGGTTCTCATTCTCATCGATTATCTGAGGCGTGGGCCTTAGCAACATAACATCCCACTCGGGCCTTTGCTGTGGCCACTCGTTTATCCAAATGCCTTTGATGAGCATCTTGACCATAGATTCTGTTCAGAAGTTTTTTCTTGTGCGTTAAAGAATAACGAAAGTGATCCTCTCCACCGGAACGAGCGATTGCTCTCGTGATTTCAGCAGATCCATGAAACCATGGATCACTCGCATTCGACAACCTTTGCTCCCCATTACCACCAGCCAGCTTCTTTCGATACCGAAAAAGTCGACTATGGATTTGATTCCATGCTCGGTCATGATACTTGCCTGACGCATGGGCTCGATTCTCTTGGAACTTGTAACAATACCGAGAACGCTTGTCTCGATCAGCGCTGTTTTGACCACTATGGCAAAACTTCTGCTGCAAAGAACGTCCTCGAGATTGGTCTCGATATGAAAGCCAGCATCGATAAAGCTCCCCACAGAAATGACCAAGCAAACAACGCTCGTCCCTCCAGGGCAAAAACTCGTTCGCAATCAACCATGTCTGCATCTCCTGCAAAGACCATGTCTGCTGCCGCAACTAGAGCTTCGGCGCATAGGCAAAAGCGGAGGAGACAGTCCGAGCAGTTGCAACAACACCAACATCAACACCAGCTGGACTACCATCAGCCATCCAACATTCACCTGCACTCGTCCCATTTTCCCCATGGTCAAAACTTACAACATATCGAACCCACGGCGGTCCTTCAGACTGTTAACGAGAGCTTGCACCACAATTTCCACATGCCTTTGCTGAACGGCCATCACCCATCATTTGGCGACTTTCAACAACACAGCGGCGTATTTACACCGTCAAGTTCGTACGGGCGTTGGCCACAAGCTGTTGCTCCTTCTTGGACTAACATGATGGGCCAAGCCACCATAGCCAATTGTATGCCAATGTCATGGCCCACGCACACTGGTTGTAATGAAGGTGCTTCCGTCGATTGCACTTCTGCGTGCGGTGATAATAAATGCTGGAGTCAATGCGGCGATGGGGACGATGCGGATTGCTGCTTCGACACCTCTTGTGCAGAGCTCGATTTCTCTCATGCCGCATGCTGCTTTGAGCCAACGTGCGCTGATCTCGAGCCGTGCCTAGACTCTTCGTGTCAGGAGGCTGCGATTCCTTGTAACGATTCGCACTGCGTCGGTACCACGGTTTCCACTACACCAGCTTCTGTATCCGTCACGACACCCTCAGCCGAGCCAGAACCCCTAGTTAGTGCCATACTCAGCCCAGGGGAGTCAAATCGGGATGTTTCTTTTGACATTGACTCGGCAATGGGGCAAAGCTTTGGTTTTGCCCATGGCCTTGACCATAGTTTCACTGACGAGCTGAACCATAATGACGGAAACCTCACTAGCAGCCATGGTGGCTCAGCCCTGAACCAAAATGCAGTTTTTTCCTTGTCTTCTCACTCCCCCACACCAAAAACTGAGCTGGTGACTGAGAACCAGTCCATGAACGGGGATGCTGATTTCACCTGCAAATGGCTTTGCGAAGATGGTATTCTCTGTTCGAAAACGTTTGGCGATAACAAGGAACTTCAGGACCACTGCAAAAATGAGCATGTGAAGAACTTGAAGAAGGGCGAGAATGGTTTCTGCTGTACATGGTATGGTTGTATAAGGCCTGGCCCCTTCTCACAGAAGAGCAAACTGGAGCGACATATGCAGACTCACACCGGGTGTAAGTTGAACCCCTCGAATCGGAATCTCGAATCCATCTCGAAACACATGCTAACAGGGGCACTAACAGACAAGCCGGTCAAGTGCAATATCTGTGGCATAATGCTTTCCGCAAAACAATCCCTCGAACAGCACATGCGTACCCACTCGGGTGAAAAGCCATGGAAGTGTGAACACGAAGGTTGCGGAGCACGGTTCAAGCAGCAGAGTGCTCTCAGTAAGTTTGTGTGGATTTTCGACTTGACATAGCATGCTAATCCTTTCTCAAGCCATGCATATGCGCACTCACACTGGAGAGAAGCCCTTGATGTGCGAAATTTGCGGGAAGCGATTTGGAGAATCTTCCAATCTTTCCAAACATCGTCGCACGCACAACGTCCGAGGTAGTCATGTATGCGAACATTGTGGCAAGGACTTCCATCGCTTGGATCAACTTCGTCGGCATCTGCAAACCCATCTTTCAGATGGCGATCGCAAGAGCAGCAAAAGCTCCTGACATAGTGCTGCCGTGGTGAATTGAACATGGGTGATTGAAGAACATAGATCGTACACGACTATGGGATGATTCTTTGGCGTTTCGAGATCGGCAATGGCGTTTGAGGTTATCTTGAGTTTGGATGTCAAAATCACGTAACGAAAACCGGCGTTCTTGGAAGCTGCTCCAGATGAGCGGCACGAAACATATGAGATGAGCGTATGATCCAGATAAAGGTAGATAGATACCCGGTGCCATCATGACATAGGAAAGATAATGGACATGTCGTGGTCCTTGTTGGGCCTGAGCACAGTCACTGACCACAAAGGCATTCAAATGGCTGATGTGACTCGAAAGTTTGACGCTGTATGATCACAATATTGTGGTAGTCCATGAGAAGTCCTCGTCGCCGCATTCGAAAATTTGCACTGGATCTAGCCATTCCGTTCAATCTCATTTGATAGCTTTGACGTTAGATTGAACGTTTATGAGCCACAGAAGCCGGCGGGACCGATAATCCAGCTGGCGAGTTGACAATCTTCTTTGTTGGAAACGTACGAACGAGGCCACTGAATGCAACCATCAAGCCAGTCGAAGTCGGATATTCCGTTGATAATTGGATTGAATGCTGTCGCTGTGGCGGGGTCCTTTTTTAAATGCCGATATAATCGATAGTTCGAGAAGACTCATGTTGAGATCGCTCATAGGAAAGTCTGTACGTAAGCCGGAGCGTTGACAAGGAACGAAGAAAAGGATCGGGAATGGCTCAATCACTTTTTTTTTTTCCCTTCTTTATATCGCTTTTACCTGTTGATGAAAGGATGTTGGGGTTGCGGTGGGGTGATGCGGGTTGGAACGATCCCGGGAGACCAACCGAATATGACCGAGCCGTGAGGAAGAAATTTGGTATACGAACATGGTGCTTGAACGTGTTTTCATATTCAATTGATCAATGAATAAAATGCAAGCATTGAATCAGGGGTTGAAGGCCAAATACTTTCATTTTTCTCTACATTATGGCAATTACAAGTCTGTGTCTTGGTTACGGTCTACAATACCAAAGCTCGTCTGTACTTCTTCTATCAAAAACCGAACCGAAGGTTGCCTTGTAAGGAAATCATGCAAGACATCAACGTCACTGCTCTCGAGTGTCTGAAGGGATTGTTGATCATGACCTCATTTTTGTTTTTTAAGACTGCCTCCGGGCAGCCCATTGTGGACATATCCCGTCCCAGATCGAGGCCCAAACCGGGAAATAAGTACAAGTCAGACCGAGATTCCCTGAGCCATGCGATGCAGATTTCGAAGTCTTTTCAAAGAAAAAGCACGCCACGCCCTCCATACCCCGTTTCCTTTCTACCCAGTGTCCGTCACACGCCAAGAACTACCAGCATTTTTAACTTAAGCCTGGACAGGTCGTTAGTCGGTGATTTTTGATAGTGGATATTGCCATGGAACAGGAAAGTGAAATTCCTTCCATAGCATATGTTCAGCGTACCTTGATGGCGAACTTGCGCTGAGGGAAGTGGACAGTGCGCTTCTTGGTCTTCTCGAGGACGCGGGACTTCTCATCGGGTGATAGACGGCGACGGATGGCACGGGTCTGCTTGGCTCGGAGATCGAGGGGAGCGTACTTCTTGTTCTTGTAGAACAGACGAAGCTGAGCCCTTTGCTTGGCGTTGATGATGGTCAGGACACGAGCGATCGACTTGCGGATGTCGTGGCTATTTGAAATTGCGTTAGTGGGGCATGTCCTTTTTTTTTTACTACCATCTCTTGATGCAGTTGCTGAAGCAAAACTGCAACGTCGTGGGTATGAGAAAATGCTCACATTCTGTTCAGCTTGGAGCCGGAAGAGGCGACCTTCTGGATGCGGAGCTGACCGAGCTCGGTCTTGAGCTCACCGAGCTGCTTTGTCAAGTCATCCTTGGACTTGTTCCAGAGTTCTCCTGACTTGACTTTGCCCGACGACTACAACAACCTGTCAGCGATTTGTCCAGCCCGTATTGTTCTCTTGCGTGAATTGTGCTATCGAAATCATGGCCGAGTCTCGAGTTGGGTTGTGGAATAACGATCGTGAATCGTGCATGTGTACGTTTGTTCGGTGGAATGAATGCTCGAAAAGACTCCGTAGCCGAACGAAACGTCGACAATATGCAGTCGACGTCTGTCGTAACAGCAAGGGCGTGGAATGCTCGTACTCACCATCTTGAATAGCTTCGAAGTGGTGTGCGAAGTGTGTCGACGAGTGTTTTGGGAAAATATCAGCCTCGACCTGTCACCGTCCGTGTCGCGATAGATCGATTTAGAGAAGTTTGCCGAGAAGGTGCGCAGAGAAGTTAGGGCTTGCGAGAAAGAGCGGTGGGGTTAGCAAGAAGAATTTGGAATTTTTGATTGGCAGGTGGGCTTGCTAGGTTTTTCCTGCCTTTTTCGAAAGGGCCTTTTTTGCTCACGTAATATATCACGTGCCTAGGCATGTGATGATGCCGTCGCAGGCGGTGTAAGATTCTGCCATTACTCGGACCAGGTGTCGGATAGTTGGTCTGTCGTCAGGGAGTTGATCATGAGTTGGTAGATGGGCTCAAGCTTGTGCAAGTACATCACCACACAGTCATCAGGAGTTCACATAAATCAAACACAATGTCTGCGCCGTCGGGGTCTGGTAGTTGGACCAGTCTCGTGCAACAAACTCGACAACTAGAAAAACAGGTACATTAAACGGCATTATGCGCTGAAGTACAAGCTGACGTCGCCGCCAATACTTAGACGGACAACTTGTTCCATACATATTCGCAGTTTTCCACAGCTCCTAACATCCCACCCAAACCCACAGAAAAGGAGCGTGAGACAGAGAAACAACTGGAAGAGTTGTTAGAGAAGGTGCGTGCTGGTGCTATACGCTCGTAGGTGATTGCACAGTATGCTCACTCGACCCCAGCGCGAGGATGTCATCAGCAAACTCAGCCGACTGCTCGATTCCGAAGCCGCCCTTACCTCCTCGGCCATGAAACAGAGTAACCTCGCCCTTTTCCAAAAGAAGCTCGCCAGTCACAGGAGAGACCTGATCCGCCTCCGCTCAAATTTACAAGAAGCCCGCAATCGCGCGAACCTTCTCACCAACGTCCAGTCAGATATAGACCAATACCGCCAGAACAACCCCGAAGCTGCTGAGGCCGACTACATGTTACAGGAGCGAAATCGCATCGACAACAGTAACAACATGGCCGACAACGTGCTTAGCCAGGCATACGCCGTTAACGACAGCTTTAACCTGCAGCGCGAAACATTGGCAAGCATCAACAGGAGGATTACGCACGCAGCAAGTCAAGTGCCTGGGATCAACACGCTGATTGGAAGGATATCGGCCAAGAAGAGGAGGGATGGTATCATCATGGGCAGCTTCGTTGCGTTTTGCTTCATCGTCTTCTTCCTCTTTTCGTAAAACTGGGCGGGACTTGGTTTCTTTCGCATAATGTTACAGGTGTTCAGGGGTATCAGCGTGTTTGATATTGTACAATACCTAGGCCATGGTGGTGGGGTCATGATGTCTAAGAGTCTAAAGTTACAACCGTCTCTCCTCTACTGGGGGACGTCTAATTAATTACAAGAGTTTTGGCACCTCAAGATGTTGTTTGCCTGGGTGTTGCTCCTTTGCCGTAGCAGGCAAGGTAGCTTCGTGGTTCATCTCTTCCACTAAACGTGAAAGACCCTTGGCAAGGCCCTCTGCCTCAACCGGATGAGCTGTTCCGCTTCCTGCCCACCGAACGCGGCAGTACTTGTCGACAAGGAAAACGTATCCGACCTTGCTGTTGAGCAGGCCAATAGACTCACGAATATCGTCAGTGACACCACGTCGTACTAGGAAGTACTTGTCCCAGTCCTTCTCTGGAAACTGCTTTCTCAGCGATCCCATGAAGAACCGAATCAGCCAAGCCTTTCCAGCATTGTCTTCGTAGTTGATGTTGACAAGTTGCGTGGTATCGTCGTGTTGGGTGAGTACTTGATGCAGCGCTGGGTTTTCCTCTTTGGAGGTAAAAGTCGCAACTTGCTGCTCGGCCCAGCGACTGCTGAAAAAATTGATGACTGAAGCCTTGCCGCTGAGGAGTGGTGTGGTATCGCGTGGGTTCTTGTCTGTCTTTAGGAGGGTTTCGCCGTAGAAGTTGGGGAAGAATAAAGAGAGTTCTGCTTTGAACAGGCGTGGAGGTGCGATGAAGGATTTACCCTCGTGGTATTGAAGGTTGCCCCAGTCTCGAAAATATGGCCGCGATATCTTTGCCGTTCTGTATACATGCATTGTTAGTTTATGCGACCTGTATATAGAGATGTGCTATTCTTACAGCTCCTTTCGTCGTTGCAAGTGCTTGTCGTAGTTGACAAAGTCCTCGCGGCGCTGTTGTAGCGAACGACTATCAATGCCTGTATTCTCTCCAGCCTTAGGTGGTAGAGGCATTCCGATCGGCCGAGGAAGGGGCTTCGGTACGAAGTGGCCTTGCTGTCGCTTTCCATAACTTCGAGGAGCTTCGATTGGCTTGGCAACGTTTGCTTGAGGATCTAAAGATGCGCCAGCACCTGGCTTTTCAGTCCTTGCTTGCCGAAGAGCAGAGGTGGTGAAGGATCGTCGGGCTTCGCAAAATAGACATGTTAGAGGTCGACGAGCGAGGCCGGAGAGGGACAGGTCGAGCCGTCGTGACGCCATCATGGCTGGCTGGCGGGGTTGGACGAGACTTTGAGGCTCTTTTCTCTACAAGGTCAGACCAGACGTTGGAAAATTATCCATCGACTCCAAAAAAAGACTCCGGAACAGAATCCCCACCGTTCAGAACGGGAGCAGTGGAGCACAGGGCAATTGCCTATATCGGCAATGTGGGGGGTTTTCGGGGATGCTCGACAGAGCCGAGGACGCGGTCAGATCGGGCTTAGCACCTGTCAGTGCCGTCATTCCCCCGGATTGGCGGTTATCCACGGACGGGGCCGATGGAAGCCAGCCTTTCGGCTTAAACAATGCCATGGTATTTACCATCTCCTCTTTCTTATGAGGATGACTTGGTGCTGATATTTGTTATTCTCTTTGACCGCTACACTCACTTCCCCAGGCCCAATTGCTAGCTACAGCATCATGTTTCTGCAGCGAGGATCCCGTGTATTACAGAAGCAATGGCACGTTGCCAGAGCCATAGGCAACATGGCAATAGGCCCTCGTGCTTCAATGAATGCTTCTTCCACAAGATGGTTCGGCGAGTCTAGAAGGTTAATGGCTGTGAAGCCTGTTGTTCTGGCCGATATTGGTGAAGGCAAGTCTCCAAACTCAGATCCTCAGCGAATCTGACTAACATGGGGATAGGTATCGTCGAGTGCGAAGTCATTCAATGGTTCGTGGAGCCCGGCGCTCGTGTTGAGGAATTCTCCCCCCTTTGCGAAGTCCAAAGTGATAAAGCGTCTGTGGAAATCACGAGTCGTTTCTCCGGAGTGGTCAAGAAACTGCACTACGAAGCAGGCGAGATGGCCAAGGTTGGCAAGCCCTTTGTCGACATTGACATTGAGGGCGAGGCCAAGGCCGAAGATGTCGAAGCCATATCTGACCAAGCAGGTGATAAGGCGGATGTGCCTCCACCACCTCCTCCTCCTCCTTCAGAGTCAAAGCCCGAGCAAATACAAATACAGACCCCTCCAGGAGCGCCGGTTGAGACACCAGCAAAAGAGAAGGGCAAATGCGCAAGCATCGCTACGCCAGCTGTGCGACATCTTTCCAAGGAGCTCAAAATTGACATCTCCAATGTTGAAGGAACTGGGAGAGATGGAAGGGTCTTGAAAGAAGACATTTACAGATTTATTAAGGAGAGAGATGCAAAGGACAGTGTTCAACAAATAGCACCGATCTCTACCCCTTCACAGCCACAAAATGCGTCGGTGCAAACGGAAACAGTTACACCTCTATCCAACACACAACTCCAGATGTTCAAGACCATGACACGGTCATTGACCATTCCACATTTCCTTTACGCGGACGAGGTCGACTTTTCAAGTCTCGTGGAACTTCGCCAACGTCTGAATCGTGTTATTGCCAAAGGTCCTTCTGTCGAGGGACAGCCGAGCAAGCTATCATACCTTCCCTTTATTATCAAAGCCGTATCACTGGCGCTGAACCAATATCCTATGCTCAACGCCCGAGTGGACGTTGATCCCAAGACCAACAAGCCCTGCCTAGTCCATCGATCGCAACACAACATCGGTATCGCTATGGACACGGCAGGTGGTCTCGTGGTGCCTGTGATCAAGAACGTCGCATCTCTCAATATCCTGTCCATTGCAGCAGAACTGTCAAGGCTACAGGCGCTCGCCACTCAGGGCAAACTTAAACCAGCTGATTTCCAAGGAGGCACCATCACTGTGTCGAATATCGGGAATGTCGGTGGTACATATGTTAGTCCCGTCATTGTGGAGCGTGAAGTGGCCATCTTGGGTATCGGACGTATGAGGACAGTGCCTGCATTTGACGAGAACGATAACGTGGTCAAAAAGCAGATTACCAACTTCAGCTGGAGCGCTGACCACCGAGTTATTGACGGTGCTACAATGGCGCGAGCTGCTGAAGTTGTGAGGCAGATAGTGGAGGAGCCGGATCTTATGGTAATGCATCTTAAATAGTTGGAAAGGCGTCAACATACGTAAACCAGACACAAAAATTTTAAGTCATGATAAAGAATGAGAACATGTACTGAAAGTGAGAACATGCTGTGCCATCATGTTGCAGGTTTAGTTCATCTACAAGATATCATTCATCACACGGAGGCCTCATCACTACTGTGACATAGGTAGTCCCAGGGGAGTTAGCAAACTCGGCATACATGGCATGCGAGAAGTTATTTCCCAGTTCGGCACAGTCATTGCACAATTTAATAGAACCTTGAATGACGCACGTGCTGTATATGTAACCCCGTTATGTACTCTATGTCACAAGTGCCGGAAGGATATTACCGTGCATGATTACAACACACCAACTCAGAACTTCCAATAGAAATGGCTATACCATAAAGAATTATTCACATCGTTCGTACGCTTGCCTGAGTCATTTTTCATTGGCGTAAGAGCTGAACCGTAGTCAGGCTGATAGAGTTGTCGAATGAGCTAGACTTTGAGTAAATCGAGAAATACACGACTTTACAAGGCACGATGCCAGTGCCACAACTGCAAGCAGGGCATCGAGCACGTGCGTCAGTACTAGATTTTCTAGTACAAAAGATCATGTATCACAAGGTAAGTGGCTAAAAGTCTGCTGAAACGTTTGTATTCCCGCCAGAGTTTTAAGCAGATGAGAACTAATCTATAACAAAAGCTGAAAATCGTGTCTCTGGTGAAAAGAGAGAAAAATCAATAGAAATAAGCCTCAAATCTGACCGCTTATCTCTTTCCAGGATACATTCCCTGTTTGTGCTGTAGGTACCCAAAAAGAACAAAAAATCAATCCCAAGGATGAGGGAACACCTTGCCGTCATCCCTTTTAGCCTATCTGTCTCAGCAGCCTCACCTCACCCCGCGCTCTCCGGACCCAGCGACTGCAACTCTGACATTTGCGGGGAGAGGGACACCATGGAGCGTGACCCAAGACCAGGATTGAGGCAGCTGGTTTAAGCTGCTTTGTCCTTGTCCCTCCCTGCCATTGCATTTCGTCGCACCGCAGCGGAGAGCTGACCGAAGATGAGTACCACGGCGACTGACCAGACTTTTAACGCCTTGTTAAAGATGAAAAGCATGGACAAATATTAAACTCCAAAATTTTGAATGCAAATAGCCATATAACGCTGTGACTCCCTGCTCAATGATAATTTTCGCATAATGTTGGATGGTGGTGGATGGATGTCGCTAAGTATTGGTGGAAGTCAAATATCAAAATGATATGATGGCGCAGAGTAGTAACGTATTTTTACGGCTTGTCTTGAGACTTGGCCATAGTTTCCAAGACATTGCTTAATGCTTCTTGCTCGACCTCTTCGATAGGCCGGCTGACGTCGATGGTGATAACATCCTTCTCATCGACCAAGGGGCGCTCCAGGATATCGAATTGGCTGTGCACCATATTGGCACCCATGTAGTGGTTCTGCCGTTGGGTGACACGAGCGAGAAGAAGCTCTTCAGGGGCATCGAGGAAGACAAAGTGGATTTGGATGCGACGATCATAGTATCCGGCGACACGGATAACGTCGCGGTACTTGCGCTTGAGGGCAGAGCAGGTGAGGACAACACCACATGACCCAGCGTTTAAGCGGTTGATTGATTCTTCTCTCAATGCAGTGAGCCAGTCCCATCGATCCTCGTCAGTAAGGGGGATTCCATTTGCCATCTTGTCAATATTGGCGGGAGGGTGGAACTAGTAAGAGATTGTGTTAGTGGTTACGCGATGGGATGCCGAACAAAATTGTACATACAGAATCACCCTCAATATAGGGCATGTCCAATGACTTGGCCAAGTACTGAGCGACAGTGGTCTTTCCACAACCAGCAGGGCCTGTAACGAGCCAGATGTGTTGTTGTCCCTGGGTCTTGTGGCCGTTGATAGTGGCTGAGTTGAGAGATGGGGTTGCTGCCGTCATTGGTGACGAAGTGGTGGGCGACAAAGCAATGGATACTGGTTTTGTGGGAGCCTTGATGGGCATTGTTGACGTAGTATTGTAGGTAAGCATTTTCAAAAGTTGTGTGTAAGGAATCTGAATCGACTTTTCTCGAGCTGAGTTGAGTTATATGAATAGATAGACTTCCAAAGGTTGGTTGATATTTGAGTAGACGGATAGACGCCTTGTCGTAAGTAGAATAAATAGCCCCAGAATATCGCCTATGATCTAATACTGAGTCCAGTGGCTGCAGTGATAAAGGCAATGGCCAAATGACGTAGTAACGGGTTGGACAGTTTATGAATAAGTACGGAGTAACGAGATAAAATACGATATCCGTTAACCGGTTACGAGCAAAAGTAAGACAGCGGGAAAAGGAGCCAAAAAGGAAAATCAGTGAAGCAAGCGGATTGACAAAAACCACGGGGGGGTCAGAGGGGGGATCTATATAAGCCTTTTTGGAGTTACAGAGTAGCCCGGTCGTAGGTAGCCCGAAGTAAGTCATGGCTGATGTTCAAATTCAGGCTCAAGGAGAACCGGGGAGAAGGCCGTGACAGTGGAGGACAGGCACGAAACTTTGGAAAGCCTCCACTGTCGGTTCTTGTTCCATAGGGTGGCGTGGGGGCATGGGTGTAGTGAGATGGGCCCGGGGGGTGACTGTCACCCGCTGGACCTACTTATACTTCAGGACAAGGGTGACAAGCTTTTGAGTGTAATTGGTCGAGACGGAAAAGTAACCCAGACTCTCATGCCCGGGCATTTTTTCCTTGAAGGGCAGCAGCATCTGCAGTTCTCCATTCTGTATCCGTAGCATTACTATAGATACATATTCTGATACATACTGCAATCATCTTGACTCTCCCTATTACTCAAAGCGTGGCAGTGGATAAATTCATTGGATGTGGAGCAGATTCACTAGACCGACTGTCAGGGGAAAAGACAAGAGATTGGTGAGGAGTAGGGCCCATGACGCTTGTTGTGGGACACGATGATGGATGGTCTCTAGAAAGTCTGAACCCCAAATTCCATCTTCCATTCATCCCAGTCCTGTTGAGTCCAGTCCTGTCCCTGTCCCTGTCACTCTCCCGTTCGTTCCTAGGTTTGGAATGGTGAGTGAGGTCACGAGGCCCCTTCGCACGTCCACTCAAATTTTCATACATAAATGTTTGAATCATGGTGAAAACGCACGTCACGTTTGGAATTTATGCCAAGTGCACATCATCAGCTTCTGCATTGCGCGGCGAGGCGAAGCGAGTATATAGATAGTGCAGTAGTCTAATAATTACCACAAGCAAAACAAAACGGGGGCGGATCTACAGTATCATGCTCTCTTGGAGAAATCCCATCCTTGTGCGGAGTTTCCACCCAAATTTACTTGGAGACTTGTTGATGGAATTCTTAGCCGTTGAACCGCCGCCAGGGCAGTAGTAGTAATCAATGTCAATGATAAGAATCTGTACTTCTCTCAAAGAGGAACTCGAGTTATCTGGGATCATCACTCTCGAGTCGGTAAAAGTCTACAAGCATAACAAACCTGGTCAGCGCTTATCCGGTCTGACTGGACTGGCCCTGGGTACGGCTAAAAGCTACCTTGCTTCGTACCTTCGCTCAAATCCGAGATCCTACCTCACAAGATTGACGAATCGGACTAAAGATACATAATGTTGAGCTGGTTTGGTGAATGATGAAGAAAGTTCCGATTCCGGTACCGAGGTGCTGGTCAGACAGACTCTACAGTAGGTATCGGTGGGAAGTTGTCTGTCTTATGAGGATAAACAATCGTTGTCATACATTTGCAACAGACTATTCTCTACGCTGCTTTTCTTCTTCGAATAACCCAACAATGGGTCTATTATAAATACATCATCCACTAGAGTCCGGGTATAGCTATTAATACATATCTACACTGATACAATATCTCATCAATCCTGGCCTTGTCTCGCTATATAAAGGGGGCCCCATTTGAATATTCCTGCAATTGTTGCAAGTAGGAACTTGGACCAGCCGATGAATAAAGCCGAATGAATGTCTCTTGTTACCAGTCCACAACACTTCGATTTCTCATCAGCCTGGATGTAAATCTACTCGATATGTTCTAGCCAGGTACGATCTTCCAAGCCCAATCTGGAGATGTAGAATCTGGATCAGGGCCTAGTCCATAGTCAAGGCACGATGCACTACGGGAGAAAGCCACCAGGAGAGAACCGCGGTGTTAGTGCCAATAGAGAGAAGTGTGGAGTAGAGACGTGGGGGCAAAGGTCAGGTGGACAATAACTACAGCACAGAGCATCAAGAGAAAAATCTACTCAGGACTTCATTTCCGGCACGAAAAAGAAAGTATTTAGTGACTTGGATATGAGGAGAATAAGTTCTCTGACAGATAAACATCACCAAAGGAAGATACTGTTCAATGCTGTTACAGAGCATCTGCATCATAGATATTAACCTCCAACGTGATTCATCTTGACTAAATGTTCAATCATGTATTAAATGTTTGCCCAACAGTAATCATCACTTTGCTACCAAGTTTGCTAACATCCAAACTCGGGGCAACCAAGACCTTCCCCCGGAACACGCGGACTTGATTTGACCTGGCTTGCTCTTGGAGTCTTGGGCATCGATCCATGTCACCCCAACCTCCACCCGGGCGTCCCGCCCTGTCGGGTTGTTAGATTAGATTCCGAAGGACTGGCTCGGTTGGCGACGCCGGCAACTCTACCGATACCGTTTTGTGTGGCATGAGACTTTTGCGTCAAACCCAAAGCTTAGTTGGGAAAGTGCAACAGCATATACGCGCGATCCTACAATGGCAACCCTGCTTTAATAAAGCAGTTGTGTATTTTAATATTCCCGACAGTGCCTCAACCGGTTGATGTGAGACATGGATATATATGTTTTGATTTTGCCTGTCGATGTGAATGGCCTATAACACAATTCATAATCAGCACATAACCAAGTCATGTTGAATACCTAAAATACGTTATGTGCATACCTCTGCTCTGTATCAACAATACCTGACGATCACATGGACATCTGCGACTTTGATGTATCATGTGTGCATGACCATGGACCGCATCAGAGCCCATAGTGTAAGCCCAGGGTAGTGGTATGGATGTGCAGAGTCGGCTTGTCTTGCTCGGTTCGGCTCGCTTCGATTCCATTTACTACTTCACTGCTATAGCGTTTATCGCCCGCTGACTTTGTTGCTGGTGCAATCTATATGATAGAATCATCAATTGACGAAATCAGTCGGGCATCAGACACGATTGCTGACTTGTGCTTCTTACTATTTATACTGTACATCTATCTACAGGGTATCCAGGACTAATGAACTTCCAGCAATGGTTCTCTATATGATGACTGCAATATCCTGGGCACTGTTCTAATCATGAAAAGTTGTGGAAAATCTCAGACACGATTTGAGAAGGACACAGGAGTGAGAACTACAGTAATGTATCAATGTATCCTTGTCATATCCTGGGTTCAGTCTCATATGTTCAACTTGACAGTAGAAAACTGGATTAAGTCCACACTTCCATAGGTACTAGTAGTCTGACAAAACACTGTATCCATTGCGAAAAAGATCTATACTAACATAGGTCCATGTATGAATGACAGCGACAGAGGAATTAACTTTCACCCTGTTTGATATCCCTTCATAGGTGCCTAGGTTAACAAGGCAGGTGGGCAAAATATGCCATGTGCCTATTATTTGCCATTTCGCACCATGTTCTCAGCAATACCCAATCAAAATATTTGTTCGAGAGTGGAAAACTTGACGGAACAACGTGTAAGTAGGATTGAGTTATATCACCAGAGTACATTATGAGACTGAAGTCCCTTGATATATATCTAACATTCACCCCAAACAATTTCTCTGCGTCGTTCAACCCCTCACTCATGGTGTCATGATGGGGATCCTTGCACAGCCCACTAGCTGCTATGGGAAAGAAGCTCTGCACCTTCTGTTTGCCGCCTTAACACGTTTAGGAAGCTGCGATTTGTTCCCCAGAGAACAAAGATCCATTGGCCGACGTGACCCAAAAACGTCAAACGGCAGTCACGCATGCCTCCTCTCAACTCAATCTCACCGTCTCTTGTTCTTCAAAGACTGCCATCGCTAAGAACAGCAGCTCTGAGGCACTCCCCGCTAACCCGACGGCCAATTCCTCACTCTACTAAGCCTTTCAACCGTCAGAGCCTTCATAGATTTTCGACCTCCATCGTCGCCATGAACTCGAACGAGCTGGTTCACTATCTCGCCGACAAGCCCCCTTCGGTCGTCAGGCTCGAGATCGAGAAGCACTTTGAGGCTCTGAACGATAAGCAGAGGCGCTATGCCCACTTCATCAGCAAGTGAGTTTCGTTCTTGTTCCTCCGTCTTGTATAAGTCGTGGTCGAGCTTGGTCAATCTGAAATGAGGGGCAACTCACGCTTGCTTATAAGAGAGGGGTCGTGCGGCTCAATGCTAACACATCATCACAGAGCTGCCTTTGCCGGCACCAGAATTGTCCTTCGACAGATCTCCCCAGAGTCTGAGCCTATCTTTGACTTGATCTTGTCTCTGCACAAGTCTGTAGATGGCGATTGGAACGCCCTGGCCAAGAAGGCTGGTGTTGAGGAGGAGGAGGCCACTCGCTTCCTTGAGTATGCCGCCATGTTCCTGGGCAACAATGGCAACTACAAGAGCTTTGGTGACTCCAAATTTATTCCACGCTGCTCTGAGGAGACTGTGGCTGCCCTAGCTGCCACCTCACCCGAAGCCAAAAAGTTCTACGAAGCGACAAAGGGTGGTATCTTCAGCTCTCATAACCCTGCCATGATGCACCTGGGCTACCCAGATGATGGCCACATGACCACTTACTACCCCGACTCCTCCCACATCACCAAGGATGATATCAAGGCTGTGTCTGGCTGGATGGAGTCCAAGGGTCTTCTCCCCGAAAACAACCGTCTTCGAAAGACCTCTGACGGCAACTTTGAGATATTGATCGCCTCCGCCGTCAAGGAAATCCCTAGCGAGGGAGGTGATATTGGCAAGCAGACCGAGTTCACTGTGGAAGACGGATCTCTCAAAGGCAAGACCATCAAACTAGTCTATGGCGACTACGCAGAGGAGATGAAGAACATTACCGCATTCATCAACGGAGCCGCAGAGAACGCAGAGAATGACACTCAGAAGAAGATGCACGAGGCTTATAGCAAGTCTTTCAAGACCGGTTCTCTGGAGGATTTCAAGAACAGTCAAAGATACTGGATCAAGGACAAGGGTCCTATGGTCGAGTCCAACATTGGCTTCATCGAGACTTATCGAGACCCTGCTGGTATCCGTGGAGAGTGGGAAGGCTTCGCCTCCAGTAAGTCGATTTGTGACATGTGACGGCTATGTACAAATTCGCTAACAATTGCATAGTGGTCAACCGTAAGAACCATTTGCACCATTTACTCCAAGTTTTACTAATCAGCCCTAGTTGAGCGAACTCGTGCTTTTGGCGAGCTTGTGGATAAGGCTCCCAAGCTTATTCCCCTACTGCCTTGGGGCTCTGAGTTCGAGAAGGACAAGTTCTTGTCTCCCGATTTCACCTCTCTCGAGGTCATGACCTTTGCTGGTAAGAAGCAACAGCCGCTTGCAATATGATTCATGACACTGACATTGAATAAAGGCTCTGGTATCCCTGCTGGCATCAACATGTAAGCCTTGTGATCATGGGTTAAGATGAGACGTTGATTGCTAATGGCTTGTAGCCCCAACTACGATGATATCCGCCAGACCGAGGGTTTCAAGAACGTGTCACTTGGAAATGTTTTGAGCGCCAAGGCACCTGATGAGAAGATTCCTTTCATCCGCGATGAGGATCTCGAAGTCTACAAGAAGCAGCGCGATGCTTCCTTCGAGGTCCAGGTCGGTCTTCACGAGCTTACCGGTATGTAAAGGATTCCTATATGCTATTTTACTGTATTTGCTCATGTGTAATAGGACACGGTTGCGGCAAACTTCTCCAGGAGACATCCCCAGGCACCTTCAACTTCGATAAGGAGAACCCTCCTGTCAGCCCTGTTGATAACAAGCCCATCACAACTTGGTACAAGCCTGGTCAGACATGGGGCTCGGTGTTCGGCAGTATAGCCGCCTCATACGAGGAATGCCGTGCTGAGCTTGTTGCAATGCACCTGAGTTGCGAGTTCCCGGTCCTCAAGATCTTTGGCTTCGGTGATGGTTCTGAAGACATCAATGGCGAGGCTGGCGATGTGCTCTTTGCTTCCTACTTGTCCATGGCCCGAGCCGGACTTGCTTCGCTTGAGATGTGGGACCCTAAAAGCCAAAAATGGGGACAGGCTCACAGCCAGGCCCGCTTCTCTATTCTCAAGTGCTTCCTCGAGGCTGATGATGATTTCTGTAAACTTGACTACAAGCAGGATGACCTCTCAGACTTGACCATTAAGCTTGATCGCTCCAAGATTCTCACAGCTGGCCGAGATGGTAAGAACTAGCCCCTGATGATTCGATTGACAAGCTAACATGTTCATTAGCCGTCGCCAAGTATCTTCAGAAGCTTCACATCTACAAGTCGACTGCTGATGTCAAGACTGGTACTGACTTTTACGTTCACATGACAACTGTTGACCCCGACTTCTGGGGCAAGAAGGTTCGCGACATTGTTCTCAAGAACAAGCAGCCTCGCAAGGTCTTTGTCCAGGCCAATACCTCGTTGGATGAGTCATCTGGAAAGGTTTCCATCACACACTACGAAGCCTCGCTGACTGGCATGATCCAGAGTTGGGTGGAGCGTAACTTGTAAAGTCAGTGTGAGAAAGACTAGTTATGGTTATGTAAGCTGTTCTTCTTACACAATCGTCAATTTCTTCGAGTTTTCTGATCTGTCAGATCAAAGCAGCCAAGAGAAGATCTTCATACACATTAGAAGAATATACAGAATAGATTAGATAACCATTCATGTCATGATGGAGACACAAGCCGGGTCTACCCAAGTTAAGTGACATGTCAAGTGAACAATCCACACACAGTTATTGAAACTTTTTTTATGATTCGTAAAACAATGTCCATTTTTGACCAGTTCAGACCGGAAAGACCATGATCGCTCACACCAGTTGTTTCTCTTTTCACCCAGGGGGATGGGACATCCGAGTGAAGTTCATCATCATCGGCCTCTCACCGGAAGCCTCTAGAATTTTGTATGCTCGTTTGTTTTTTGACTGTAAAACCTGATTACAGACGCCAAAATGTGACCGATGCCCGTCGACTTTCAAATGCAGTTGGCCAAACCAGCCCATTTCGGAGACCCTTGCCGTTCTACAACCCGTTGTGTCGCAACCCCGGTACTCCCATCACCCCGGCACAAGATTGCACATTTACCAGGCCATCTCGTGGGGCTTGTCACCCTTCCTCAAGCTGAAAGAGCTGGAGAGGTAAGAGGCAAGCATATCGACCTTCTTGATGTTGGCAATCAGAGCCTTGTCGATGGCCTTCTGGTCGGCGGCGCGGCTGCTGTTGACCTCCTTCTTCTGTAACCGAAAGTCAGTAATCTGAACCCTGTTCGCGCGCCTTGCGCAAGAATTGTCAAGTCGTACCTGGGGCTTCTCTCCCTGCTTGAAGAAAGCCTCCTCACCAGCCTTCTCCTTGGCCTTCTCGGCGGTGAAGTACTTGGGCTGAGAGATCTCCTCAATCTTGCTCTCGTCGAGGCCGGAGATGTCGACCTTGTAAGAGGTGGCGATGACGTATCGGGAGTTGACTCGTCGGAGAGGGACACCGTTGATCTTGAAGGGGCCGGTGACGAGGAGGACACCCTGGTCGAGGGACTTCAGGAGGATGACACGCTTGCCACGGAAGCGGCCAGCGAGGAGGATGAGGACAGTACCGGGCTGGAGGGACTTGCGAGGAGTCCAAGATCGGACAGCCTTGCGAACCTGTGATTTTCCACCCGTTAGCAGACTGATGCTTGGTTATGTATGCTGAACGATGCTGCAGGCAGTTGCTAGATATGTGTTGTGTGTCTGTGTGTGCTGTCGCCAATCGATATCTGTCGGAATTCTGTGTACAATGATTTGTGCGTTTTCGTCTCGTAGCCTCTTGAAATTTTCGAAGGCTTGAAGTCGTCCCATACATGATGCTTTCCTCCTTGCGCTCTCGCCTGTCGTACACTGAAACTCGATATCTCTTGATTCCATTCCCCCGACCGAGCCGCGCTGTCCGGGACACTTGTACAACTGCCTGCAGATGCATCACAATCATCACCAGAGACTCACCTTCTTGTTCTCGGCATCGTCGTCAGCGGGGTACCACTTCTTAGCCTTCTCCGAAGAGGCAGGGACCTCTCGGGTCGACTTTCCGAAGGTCTTGCTCGTGGGCTTCGCCGACATTGTGACTCTCCTGGCTGGTTGACTTGGGGTTGGGTGGTGAAGGAAAGGAAGACACTTGGTGTTGATGAGGTGCGCCCGAAATGTTGGAATTCTTTGTGGAAGCGCTAAGTTTGTGGGAAAATGTGAACCCTCTGCCGGTTTCAACGGTCCAATCAAAATTTGGAACTCAATCTCCACTCATTCGCTCTTTCCAAAAGCCCTGAGAGCCGATAATATCACATGATTGATCCATTACGGCTTAGCTTCAACACTTATCTTATCAGCTCTTTAGTCCTTACTTCCCGATGACGGACCTGGAAGCTACGAGAAAATGCCCCAGGCGTCATGAACCGTGTAGCCGAGGCCTCGAACGTATAGATAATTGGAGGTCTCCCGTCTGTTGATCAAATCTTTGATTTTGCTTCTCGTCTTTTTTTTTCTTTTCTCTTTCAATCGGTTTCTTACAATTTTATTGTATTGCTATTCATCAGTGCTCAATATGCAAGCACGAAAGCAACTAATCACTTCAACGCAGCGTATGGCTGCTAGTGCCCGGACTCGATCAGTCCGGTCACTTACACGAGTCCTCGGATCACAACCTTTGAGGCCAACATCCCTGCACTTGATACCAAGCCTCGCAGTCAGGACATATGCCAATGGTAGACCTCATCCCCCAGGCGGCACTCACCGCATGAATATGGGTGGTGAGGAAGAGAAACCTGCTCTAGAACAATTTGGTATCGACTTGACTGCCCGAGCCAAAGATGGCAAGCTCGATCCTGTTATTGGAAGAGATTCAGAGATTCAGCGAACCATACAAATTTTGTCAAGACGTACAAAGAATAATCCAGTCTTGATCGGTAATGCAGGAACTGGAAAGACAGCAATTCTCGAGGGTCTTGCCCTTCGTATTGTTCGTGGCGACGTCCCCGAGAGTATTAAGAACAAGAGAGTCATCAGTCTTGATCTCGGCTCTTTGATTGCTGGTGCCAAGTTCAGAGGAGATTTTGAAGAAAGACTGAAGAAGGTCTTGACAGAAGTAGAGCAGGCCGAGGGACAAGTTATTCTATTCATCGACGAACTGCACACCCTGCTTGGTCTTGGAAAGGCCGAAGGCTCAATCGATGCCTCGAACCTCTTAAAGCCTGCTCTAGCCCGCGGAGAACTTCAGTGCTGTGGTGCAACAACCCTTAACGAGTATCGCCAAATTGAAAAGGATGTTGCATTGGCACGACGATTTCAACCAATCATTGTCAGCGAACCATCTGTAGAGGATACCATAAGCATTCTCAGAGGAATCAAGGACAAGTATGAGGTCCACCATGGCGTCCGCATTACAGATGGTGCATTGGTTGCTGCCGCAACTCTGTCTAACCGCTACATTACCGACCGATTTCTACCCGACAAGGCCATTGATCTTATGGATGAGGCGGCTAGCCATCTCAAGTTGCAGCATGAGTCCAAGCCTGAAGACATCATGCGCCTTGACCACAAGATCATGACGATCCAGATTGAGCTTGAGAGTTTGAGAAAGGAGTCTGACGTAGCAAGCAAGGAGCGCCGAGAGAAGCTCGAAAATGATCTCAAGAAACTGAACGAGGAAATTTCAGAGCTCAACGCGCGCTGGGAGAAGGAGCGTGCTGAGATAGAGTCGGTCAAGAAGATTCAAGAGGATCTCGACAAGGCCAAGTTCGAGCTCGAGCAGGCCCAGAGAGAAGGAAACTTTGGCCGTGCCTCCGAACTCAGATTTGGCGTGATTCCCGGCCTCGAGCAGAAATTGCCCAAGGAGGGAGAGACCCAAGAGTCAAAGTCTAGCGACGCTCTTATCCACGACTCAGTCAGCCCAGATGACATCGCCAACGTCGTCTCCCGCATCACTGGTATCCCCGTGTCAAAGCTCACTTCGGGCCACATCGAAAAGCTGGTACACATGGAAGACTCACTTAGGCAGGCGGTCAAGGGACAGGATGAAGCCATCAAGGCCGTTTCGGATGCAGTTCGTCTCCAGCGAGCTGGTTTGAGCGGCGAGAACAAACCCTTGGCCTCCTTCTTCTTCTTGGGTCCTACTGGTGTGGGCAAAACAGAGCTCTGCAAGAAGCTAGCAGGATTCCTGTTCTCCACAGAATCTGCAGTTGTTCGCTTCGATATGTCCGAGTTCCAAGAGAAGCATACCATTTCACGACTTATTGGCGCACCCTCTGGTTACGTTGGATATGAAGACGCTGGCCAACTGACTGAGGCTGTCCGCCGCAAGCCCTATGCTGTTCTTCTCTTTGACGAGTTTGAAAAGGCACACCGCGATATCTCTGCTCTACTCCTCCAAGTCCTTGACGAGGGCTACCTTACCGATGCTCAAGGCCACAAGGTTGACTTCAAGAACACCATCATTGTCCTGACGTCCAACCTGGGTGCCGACATCCTTGTTGGCCAGAACCATCTCCACCCGTATAGCGAAACAGCTGACGGCGATATTGACCCATCAGTCCGCAAGGCCGTCATGGATGTAGTTGGCTCAGCTTACCCACCTGAATTCCTCAACCGAATCGACTCTTTTATCGTATTCAAGCGCCTTGCCCGTAGCGCCATTCGCGATATCGTCGACATACGTCTCAAGGAACTCCAGCAGCGCCTCGACGACCGCCGCATCGTGCTCTCTGTCCCCGGAGATGTCAGAGACTGGCTCGCGGAGCGTGGCTACGACCCCAAATTCGGTGCTCGCCCCCTAAACCGACTTATCACCAACGAGATCGGCAATGGCCTTGCAGACAAGATCATCAAGGGGCAGTTAAAGATGGGAGAGACGGCCGAAGTTAAGGTTCGGGAGGATAATGAAGGTTTGGACATTACTATCAAGCCCAAGGAGGATTAAATTGCCCCAACTGAGAATTGCTCGGGTTCGTATTAATGAGTTTACGTCTTTCATGTCTACACACTGTAAAATTTCCTGTAAAATAGCAGCATACTGTATGATAACTCCATCATCACCATAGAATGTCTACATAACCTGGATTTAATAAATACCCACTCAGCTTTTAAATGTGAACAGAATTCATTTTTATTTGTGTCCAAAACTTTCCATGTACCACGGTATATTCTTGCTGTATTGCTTAGGGCTCTGCCAACACTCTGGCCGGAATACTCCATAGTAGCCTTGTTCACATTCAGTATCAAGGGTAATAAACTTTCTAGTCTAGGTGTTAATGAGCATCTAGTTAGAACCTTGTGTTGGTGAGCACTTTTGACTTTTTTTTTTTAGTAGAGTTTTTCTGTTTTTGACATTACGAGTAACCTGTTTCTTACTGATCGATGCGTTGTCTACGCGAACAACCCTCATCAGTAGTTGAGGCTAAAGGGGCACAGTAGAAAGGCTGGCCTCTAATAACCTAAGAGGCTACCTGAGAATACCATTGATCATCACGGGTTGGGCTATAATGTAGATATAAGGATGGATAAAACAGATAGAATCTCTACAACGACCCAGTCTCGCAGTGGCCCCGAATTCATGCCTCGTTTCTACTCCTCGTTACTCGAGTTGATCATCATAGTCATGTTCCCTAAAGCGACATGGAAAAGAAATGGAAAAAGATAACAAATGATAGATGTACCAGTGCGCCACGGTTTGCGAGAGTATTCGTATAAAATCTGCAAGGACTGCATTTTCGAAGAACAAACGACACCCGATTCGACGATTGTACAAATATCCCGGGGTTCCCCATAAGACGCCTCCCATCATCACCCGACTTTTCCTCCAGGAAGAAAAAATAGAAAGCACGTTCTGTGGTCCTCGGGAGGCGAGCAGACGCTGGCAAATGGCAAACAAACGTTAACCGGGAGGCTCACAGTGAAGCACTATTGAGAGACGGAGGAAGCGTAGAAACAGGTTGCTTTAACAGAAAACGTGAATAGATGCGACTTTGGTTCAAGGATTCATTTTCGATTGGTTGACCGATAACTTTGCAAATTACAACCGAAACCTCGAGTCGACACAAAGAGCCATTTGAGAGTATGTGGCAGAGCAGGAGAAAAAGGCGGGTTTCTTTAAGAGATGCTTCTCGTCAATCTTTCTACTGGTGACCCGCCTTTCGGAGGGTGTTGGCGAGCCACTCAAGACCCTCGTAAAGACCGTCACCTGAGGTGGCACAGGTGGACTGGATGTACTGTTGGCAGAGAAAGTTACGAGATTAGCATGTGGCCACATGAACAGGCATTTCGACTCCTGGAGTCCGAGATTAATGGTTCATAACTTACCCAGGCGCGTTGTCGCAGGCTGTGGAGGCCAAGCTTGTCTGTGATCTCGGCGGCGTTCATGGCGTTCTAGTTGTAGGATAACGTTAGTATCATGATACCGCGGTTGAATGACACAATGAGGGGAATATTGCTGGGCCAGATGTGAAGGTGGGGTCGTGACGTACGGGAAGATCCTGCTTGTTGGCGAAGACAAGGAGGATAGCATCGCGGAGCTCGTCCTCGTTAAGCATGCGCTGGAGCTCCTCTCGGGCCTCAACAATACGGTCGCGATCGTTGGAGTCGACAACGAAGATGATACCCTGAGTGTTTTGGAAGTAGTGTCTCCACAGAGGACGGATCTTGTCCTGACCACCGACATCCCACACGGTGAATTGAATGTTCTTGTACTCGACGGTCTCGACGTTGAAGCCTAGTTGAGGGGAAACAAGAGATTAGAAACACTGGCCATGTTTGAAGGATACAGGGAGTCATACCGATGGTAGGGATGGTGGTGACGATCTCACCAAGCTTGAGCTTGTAAAGGATGGTGGTTTTACCGGCGGCATCGAGACCAACCATCAGAATTCGCATCTCCTTCTTCCCCCACAGTCGGTCGAAAAGCTTCGAAAAGGCGAGACCCATGATTGCGGTTTACGGCTTCGAGGCCTGTGTTTCTAGGATAAGAGTAAAGGGATCTAGAGGCAGAGGCGCAAGGTCAGCGATGCTGGGGGATAAATGTTGAAAGAAGAAGGACGTGGCGAGGGACTTTGTTGCGTGCGAGGGGTAAAGTTCCAAGGTAAAAAGTAAAAAGTAAGGGGACAGGTCGAGTTAAAGAGGGAAGAGACAAAGGCTGAGACAGAATACAGGAGACGTCTAGCTAAGGGAGGAACGGGAGGCTGAATGTTTGGTGATGGTGGAGGCGGCAGGATGGCTTTATGAGTGTCGCGAAAGGACACATAAGTTGATGAACAAGGCAGCGATCAAGAGCTCATCCTTTAACGCCTCTCCACCGTCACCATCATCCAAGTCCTTGAGGCTCTGAGCTTTTTAAGCGTCCTCGTTCCAGGCTGCCGCCATTAATCCGTTGAGATGAGCTGTGCTATGCTGTATATCGAAGTGGTTGTTCAGACCGTCACGAGACGGATTAACAGGGGAATAGCATGGCTGCGAATCTGGATCATCGGGCGGCGACAGCGTGAGACGGGCGGGAGCTTATTGAAGCCATCGAGACGAGGATCGGGAACAGGCAAGCAACAAGGAGCGGGATCTGAAGATAGACACTCGAGCAATAGACAGAAAGACGCTGAACTTACTGGATCGTGGGGCGGTCCTTGGAGTGGTGGTGCAGAAAAAACGACGAGCGACGATGGATGGATGGATAATATGGATGGATTGGATTGGGGGTGGGCGCTGTCGGGTGGTTTGACTTGTCGGTGTGAGAATGGATCAGTCTTATTAGGGAGAGGGGTGAGAGACGGGCACTGTCCTATTTTTTCCTGGCCTCGGGCTGCGCTGAGGCTGGTGAGCGTGCAGCACTTTCACTGGACTGTTTACTGGTTACTTGCAAGGGAATACTGGAGCCAGGGCCTGTTTCGATTGCATTTCAGGGGATTGATGCAACAGACAGGGAGAGCTGAGGGGCAGACAACGCAATTGCACCGCCACATAGTCAGTCAGTGACCTTTGTATGGATCTCGGGTACTTTATTCTCTTTAATGTGGGCACACGATAAGAGGTTCTGAATAAGGACGCTTATTGAGAACGATTTCAGGCAATTCTTTTTATTGGCGATATTATTGGTAGGACAGATGAATGAGAGGTCACTGGAGCATAGTCGCCATTAACATTCATTTCCCATAGACTGAATTCCATTTCTCAATGCCAGACAAGAGAAAATCAAGACGCCGCGCAATCAGGTCCCGCTCTGTCATCCCTTTTATGAGCTACTGTATGAGGCGCTCGCGAGGACAGATAAACGACAATCCAAGGTACCTTAGTCTCTAGCATACCCAGTCTCAAGCCACAGTGCTCCACTGAGCCAACACCTACCCACTTTCCCCCTTTTGGGCCTGAGAACGCGGGATTGGCTTGTGAATTTTGGTAAGAATAGAAGCTGCAAGCTGGCAGGAACTGGACCTCTTGAGCTCGGCAAAACCGTGGCTACTGCCCAGAAGGAAAGAGCAGAGAGCCGCAGCAGCAAGCAAACGACAGGGCCCCTGTTCCTCCAATTAGCTACGGAAAGGTGTCAATTCGTCGCGATTCGAATACGTCTCCATACCTACCTCGACTTTAGTGGACAGTATAGCTCCAACAGGGACATGATAACACTGTAGGATCGCAAAACGACCACGACGTTCATTTTTTTACTATAGCGATAATCGATACCCGACCTCGACTCCGTTCCCATAATGTACTTCGTCTCTGCGGCCAAGGCTCTCGTAGCCGCTGCTGTATTCTCAGCCGTTACTGCTCACAACATCGTCCTGCCCGCTCACGGTCGAGAATGCTTCCACGAGTCCCTCCACAAGGATGACACCATGACCGTCACCTTCCAAGTTGGCGATCGTGAATTCGGCAGCGCAGGCAACCTCGATATCGACTTCTGGGTATGTGTCCCGAACGGGATCAGGATGGTGGTCAGGATGCTAACTTGAACAGATCACCAACCCCACCGGACAGTACGAGACAAACGAGAAGAGTATCTCCAACGGCGACTACTCATTCACAGCTAAGCATGACGGCAAATATATTTACTGCTTCGGTAACGAGGCTTGGGGTGCCAACACTAAGGAGGTCTCCTTCAACGTCCATGGAATTGTCTACGTGAGCGAGCATGAGATGCCCGCTGACCCTCTCGACCGTGAAGGTAAATACTCCCATGTCTCTTCAAGTATTCAATGCGCTTACAAACGTATTTCTCTAGTCCGCAAGCTGTCCGATCTCCTTGCCCAAGTCAAGGACGAGCAAGAGTATATCGTCATCCGTGAGCGCACACACCGTAACACCGCCGAGAGTACAAACAGCCGAGTCAAGTGGTGGAACATGTTCGTTATTGGTGTCGTTATTGGCGAGTCCCTCTTCCAGGTCTGGTGGCTGCGACGCTTCTTCGAGGTCAAGCGTGTGGTCTAAAGGGTTCCTAAAGGATATGTGATGATATGAGAAAGGGGCAGTATGGAGGAATTGCCCGGGAAACGCTGTTTGTTTATACGTCGCAATTGCGAACAACACACCGGCGCAAAAATGGGAGCTTTGGATGCATGAAACGATCATACAAAAGAGCAGTTAGAAATCTGCGCGAATGTCATAACAGAGAACGTGTATAAAAACATTTTACGTTGAGCCAAATAACATCACGGTTAAGACGATATTTATTTTGTGAAATTAGGCGATGCGATTGAAAAGGGCAATCTCCAACATGAGTTGTAAACATTCGATGTAGATATACATGGAATGTGTAGTCTGCAATATCGGTATCAGGGCTTGAATGTGACAAAAATCGTGTTCTTTTGCAGTGTAGACAAAAGCATGAGCTTAAACTCAAAGTACCTAGCAGTAGCAGTTAGGAGATATCAATGCTTATAAGATAGCAAGTTCATTATTCAACTTTATCCAGTCTAGAACAAGGTAGCTAAAAGATAGCCGTATATACTACAGTGCCTGGTAGCTCGAAAGGTCATTATCATCCCGTTGACATATTTCATCATATACATGGCAGGACGTGAACCCATTATAAAATACCTCCAAAAAACAAAGCCCAAAACGCCATACAATGCCTCCGAGAGTCTACTATGCAGGAAAAGGAAAGGGCAGCCTAGGCTCCAGGATCAGACTGGGGGGCTTTGCCGTCCTCAGCCTCAGCTTCGGGAGCTTCGACAGGCAATTCAACATCCTTAACGGGATGTAGAAGCATAGGAGGCAGACACATTCTGCCCTCGCCACCACGCATGTTGCCGACCCCCTTGCCCTTCTTGCTCTTGTCTTCAGTGCCTTCAAACTCCTCACCTCCATCGTTGTTCACTCGAAGACCCAACCATCGACGGTACACGTTTGGTGCAAAGCCCGAATTGTAGAACCATGAGAGGCCGTGCATGTTGTGCTCGCGGTCGCCGAAAATACTGGTGCGAGACCCACCGCTTGTCCCATCGCGACCATTGTTGAATACTTGAGCCATGTAGGCTGGGGGCCAGGCTCGGTCAACAAAAACGGGGTGGGGGACAGAAACAGCCTTATAGCCGTGCTGTAGAGCAACAGTAGCAGGCCACATTTCAGGGAAGGCGAACTGTTTCTTGAAAGCAGTCATCTTGTGCATGGTCGTCAACAGTCGGCGGGACAAGCGCGCAGTGGTGATGATGTTGGCGCGGCGAGGAGGAAGTCCCTCTGATCGGTTAAAGCCTGTGATATCCTCCTTTAGGCCCCAAGTTGTACCGTCAGGGTTGAAGATCGGGTTGAGCGCAATGTAATCAGCTTCCTCGCCGACACCCCACTGGTAGTGGTCCTTCTCATAAGAGGTAGGGGCAACAGGGTCGTTGCCAGGCTCAAACCAGTCGTCATCATCCTTAGGGCGAACAGGTCCCCAGACAGTGCGGTGGCCCTTGGTGTCATGGTCAGGGGTCTTACCATCAAACCCAGGCACACCCTTCCAGACATTGTCAGCACCAACGACACCCATCTGACTCTGTACGCGAGACATTTGCGAGAAATCCTCCCAGGTGCCATGGATGCTAGGGAAGTAGAAGCGGGAATTACGCTCCCAGAGACCCTTACGGGGCTGAGCCTTGGACCAGTTCTCGAGCTTGCTAAAAAGATCGTAGTAGTGGCCGGTATAGCGCACATCCATCTCCCACTGCCAAAAATAATCGTACTCAGGGTGCTTGTGGGCGAAGTACTGCATTGCCATAGAAAGACCGCGGTACACGCCGTGAACAGGCAGATCAGGGCCACGAGTGAAGTGATCGTAGATGCCCTGGTAGAGAGCGAGCATCTGAGTCTCTGACCACAGAGTTACAAGGCCTCGGAACTCCTCAGGGATGGACTCTTCGATACGTTCTTGGTAGATTCTTTCGTCTGCCCAAACGGGATGAGCAGCTTCATTCTTGACCTGTACCAGCAGATGGATATCGTAACGACCGCCAGAAGTGATGGCAAGTTCAGCGATGAGAGATCGAAGGTGGGCAATGTCATCCTCGCGCCAGTTATATTCGTCCCAGCAGCGCACAACAACGGCTGTTCGTGACATTCCGTTTCTGGATGCCTTGGGGGCTTCCGACTCAATGTTCTCGGAGTCCTCATCGTCCTTAGACTCGGTCTCAGTGTTATCGGACTTGGATTTCTCAGGTTGAGACTCTTTAGTACTTGTTTCTCTAGGCTTTGACGTTTCAGACTTAGAGACCATGGCAACCTTGGTTGCTGCACCCTTTGAAACGTCAACCTTAGACCCGGTTGTCTTTGATTCTTCGACCTTGGAAACGTTGGGTTTGACCTCCTCAGAGTTAGTCTGCTTGGGCTGGGCCTCCTCAGTCTTGACAATTCCGACCTTGGGAGTAGCAGTCTCCTTTGCAGTCTTGGGCTTCTCTTCTTCGACGCCACGACGCTCAAGGATAGAGCTGGGCAGAGCCTTTGGCTTGGGCTCATGAGCAAAGAACCCATGAGGAGTCTGTACTTTCTCGGGCAAGTCTTTGAAGCGAGCCTGGTTGGTTTTGAAGCAGCGTCGCTGAACATCAGCCCAGTCAATCTGACGATAATCAACACGGGGTGTGTTCTCCCAGACAGCATCTGAGCCCTCCTTCAGGCCATGCTCACCAACGCTGAGACCACCATTGCGTGAGGAGTAGCCAAATCCGTAGGGACCATAGCGACCGTAACGATCGAAACAAATATCCTCGGGTAAGTCCAGAGTCTCGTAAGATCCAACAGCATGCTCAGGGAATCCCTGGGGACGACCATTGTAGTATTGCAACTGTGGAACTCGGATTGTACCATCAGCGTCCAAGAAACATTCCTTCATGCCTGTCTCTTCGGTTTTGTTGGCGTAACCACTCCAGTCGTTGCTCTTGGGATGCTTCTTGTTGGCGGTTTGGGAATTGTCCTTGGACTTATCCTCCTCTGTATCCGTAGAGTCATTCTTGGAGTCGATCTCGTCCCTGGTCTCTTTCTTGGGGGCCTTTTTGCCTTGTGCCTCGGCTTCAATCTCTTCGGTGGCGGCCTTGTCGGTCTCGTCGCTGTCCTTGTCACTGTCCTTGCCGCTCTTGATCTCGTTTTGCTTGCTCCAGTCATTACCTTCGCCCAACATCTCAGGCTCGTTCTTGACATGGGGCCACTCGGGCTTGAGCTCTTCGAAAGAGGCCAATGTCTTGAGTCCGCCATAGTATCTCTCCAGGAACGGGAACTTTTCCCAGGCAGGCGGCGGCGGTGGTGGTCTGTTGTCGACCTTGCCGTTGGCAACCTTCCAGTTTTCGACCTGGCTCGCGCGCACCAGACTCAAAACCATAACAATGATGAAGGTTATCACTGTGCAGAATAGATAGCGAGTGACCTTGTTTGGTACTCGGTATGGGTACACTTTTGCAATTCTCCTTCGAAGAGGGAGGGGCTTCTTCTGGTGGCCGGGGAGCATTAACAATCCGCTGTTCGCAGACCCCGATGTATGTCTGGAAGAGCCCGCTGAAGAGCTCTCAGGTGAGTACGGCTCATCTTCGTAATCGCTCTCATCATTGGAGGAGTAATCGTCATCTGAAAATCGTTCCTTGCTAGGGGAGTTTACTTTTTGATATAGTGGGAGCTTTGGCTCGCGTGATCGCAAAGGGTTCGGTAGTAACCCCATGATGGGATATGGTCTTTATGTCTGATATAATGATGTTAGCAAGCATGGAAGGAATTCAAAGTCTCAAAACTGACCGTTAGGCAAAGACACTTTCGCCTGGCAGGTGAATGTCTTCGATCGTTGTGATAAATCCTCTGGTTACTCAAAAAAAAAATATCGACAACGCCCAACGAAAGAAAACAATGAAACTGGGTGAGATACTGAATTGCTGTAGGAAAGTTGTCACGACAAGCAGGAGGTACTGAAAGAGACCGTCTTGCAGCACTTTAGACCGCTCTTAGCTAGTAATTGACCCATGGTTCGAGCTCCGTCATTCGCTGGTTTGTTTTGTTACGGGTTCGGACGTTGCTGAGCAACCTCGAGCTTAGGCTTAGATGCGACGTCAGCTATCAATACGGCGTCCCGGGCCTTAATCTAAGGCAACCAATAGCTGCTGAAAGAGCAGTCCTAATATCTTGTGTTGAACATGGGTCTCTTTATTTTGAATTCGTTTTGTCTTGACAGTGGATTGGGTTGTGGTCACCGCATCGCTCGTCGACTTGCGAGCTTGTCTCTACAAACGAGTCAGGTTGAGCAGCCTACTCTTCTAGAGCAACAGACTAAGAATTATCAAAAGGATCTGTAAAAAAACCAGGAATCCCCAACAACCCGCGGCGTAAGTTCGCAAAGGACCTGCATTGATAGGTTTATATCCAGGCAAATTCGCGTTAAGATAGCGCATAGATACTGCGCTGACCACCATTTCATCGTCTTGTCCAGGGTAGGCTTGGCAAATTTGGCTTACACGGTTGTCCCTCTACTCCGGATTCAGTGCTGTTGTGAAGAAGATCCGGGCAAAATTATGTCATGGTTGAACGGCGCATTACAATATAGGAAAGAAAGTTAAGAAAGAGTAAGACGGCAATGAAGCAAGAGTGCTGATCTCGTTTGCAATAGATGTTCTATCCAAAGTTACCTCTCAATTCCACGTCATGCCCCACAGGCGGCTGCAGTGCATCAATTCACTAGCTCTCATAGTCTTGACCATACAGAGCTGTGCGCCTTCAAGGTTTGTTCTGTGGCTCGTGACCTGGTGACACTGTATTTTCGTGTTTTCTTTGGTACAGATTGTCTGTTTAATGAATAATGCTTCAGATTGATTTACAAGTAACGAGACTCGTTATCAGTTGAGCTTAAGTTGACTTCGCGTTGACTTGGTATTGAACGTCACTGGGAGTGAAACTAGCTAAGAGGGACCTCCTCAAAGCAAAACAAGAGCCAACTGTGCAGCAAAGTATCAATTGAATATAGGCGCCAATTGGTTGGTTGATGGCTTCTTGACCATCACCTAGCCTATGCTGTTGAACGGACATCATATGACGATCCCCTCCTCACGCTCCCTTCACCGTCTCCAATCCTTGGTTGCCCTTCTCTCCTCTTCTGTTTGTGAGATTGTATAGCATGTACTCCGCATATGATACGAGGATCAGCTGAATCTTGGCTTATCTTACCCCGGATTACGTCGGAAGGTCGATCATTCTCAATGCTTGTATAAGTTGAGAGAACCTCCTCTGGTTCTCTCATCAACATCACATCACACTTACACGGCTTCGTCAAGTTCCCCCCCACATATTCTACCAACCACACACGCTACGGGCAACATTGTGGTTGCAAACTCGTTAATCTTGACAAATTCAGCTCACACATATTATATTCAAACAAAAGATAATCAATCTATATATTGTCCTGAAAATGTCATCCGTTGCAATCACTTCTGCTGAGACCCTGGCTTCTCCTCCTCCTCATCTCCAGGGCGAGGCTGAGCTAGAAACTCTCAAGATTTCATACGCTCTTCGTCAACAACCCATCTTGGTGACTCTTGATGGCAAGAACATATTCTTGTCTTCACTCACCCTTGTCCTGCTTATTCAATTTCTTGACGCGTGCCATGCTCAGGCCCTCGTTGCTCTTGTCCCTGTTGTCTTGTTAATCCACAACGACTACGTGAACTTTCTCAACCTGGGGCCTGGTGGCACGCCCTCAACCTTTGCCGGCTACCTTCGCATATCATGGTTTCGTCTTTGGGCTCTCAGAAACCCATACACTCCACCAGAACATGACCCATTGCGCCTCCCGACTTCAGGTATCCTCTGCAGCCAACGTCTCCCATACCGCGCAGGTCCACGCCCTATTGTTGCTGGAATCGCTCCCCAACGACAGCTTGACCAACATGGATCCCAAGAATGCTATCGGGCTCTCCGATGGTCAATGGTAAAACTAGCAAATCGTAACACCAAGAAGTTCGGTACCGAGAAGTCGTGCCTTGAAAAGCATGGCTTAGCATTGTTCGCCAGACACCCTGTGCAGACAAACTGTCAGGGCGAGATCTGCCATGTTCATGACTCAGATCACTCCATGCACATGTGTCTGCACCCTGATGATATCAGAGAAGTGTTGGAAAAAGGCTGGGGCCAAAGACATCCCCTGGCTTGGACAGGCCGGTTTGTCAAGAGCCCCGTCTCTCCAGACTTTGTCATGGTTTACGCCCCACGAGGTGAGATATTCTTCCCGGTCATCGATGCGTATCAGATAAGGTAAAAAAGACTAATAATGATCTCAAACTAGATGACGAAGAGCTACAAGTCATCTGCAACATCATCGAGGCTGCTATATGGTACACAGTTGCTGAGAAAATCGACATGGGCATCTGCCCCAAACCCATGTGAATCTATATTTAGTTAGGCGTTGTGAAAAGGGACATGGGGACGCTCGTTTCGAGCACTGAAAGCATTGCTCAGGAAATTTTGTCTAAATTTGGGTTATGGGTATCTTACATTCTAATCAATATTCGTCTTTTAAACAAGTACTGCGGAACTGTGCGTTTCTAGTCCGAGTCCCCGTGATTCTCCTCATCCTTTGATTTATTGAACTTCTCCTTTCCTGTTGCCAGGAAAGCCTCCACCGTTCGGCCATCAAAATTTCTCCCGTGCATAAGATTGATGCATGCGAGGGCGGATTCTGCGTCTTTGAACTTGACTGAGACGATGCCTTCAGGCTCTTGGTCAAACAACACAACGTTTGTGACTGTTCCCAGTTTGGCGCATTCTTCTCGGATGTCCTCCTTGATCTCTAGCAGAGCAGCAGGATCCTCCTCGAGCTCTTCTAACGTAAACATGTGCCGGAGAATCACAAGTTTGTCCCACTTGCTCGCTGCTTCCGGCTGTCCCGGGTACGGCAGATCATCATCCCAGTCAGCCAGCTTTGCATCCAGCTTCTGGGTTTTCTTGATAATCTTTTGCCTGTCGCGGTTGTTCTGAGGTTTACGCTCAGTTGCGCCGTTACTCTTTCCCCCGTCAGCTCCACCTTCCTGGTCGTATTTGACCTTTTTATAACTCGAATCGGCAGCCTGTACTTTTATCCGTCCCTCGCGCGTGCCGCTCGCATTGACTCTGAAGTCTGTATCGTCAAGAAGCATAATCGCCATCTCGACGCTTTGGGGTTTGAAGAAGACAACCAGGGCGTCGCCCTTAAAGTTGCCATCAGCATCGTTGTAAAGCTTGATTCGCGGTGCGCCGCTGTCAATTTCCTCCGCAATGACACCACCCTTTCGTGAGAAGAGCTCGTGGACTTCCTCGACAGTTGTATCAGGAGGTAAGCCAGTGACATAGACCGCTGTATTTTGTTTGGGTTGTGGAGGTGCTTTTTGTTTCTTGTTTGGTCGTGAAGGTCTGCCTGGTTCGGGAGTCTACTCAGAGGGTTAGGTTGTAGTTCATTGGTCTACACGCACAAGGTCGTTGGATGAAGTGGTGGTGTGAACATACCTCAGAATCCTGGCCCGATCCATTTTTGCGCTTCCTGGATCCGTCCTCGACAGCTTCGTTTGACGCAAACTCAGTAAAATCATCGTACGCATCCGTTACTGGAGGTTCTAGTGGCTCTTCGTCTGCAAGAATCCATCGTTTAGAATCGGCGTCAAATTCGTACTCGTTGCCATCATCATGAACCGCGATGAACTTCTTGTCGAGCTTGGAAAACGATATGCGATCGTCGCTGTCGAACTCGCGGGGGTCTGTAGGAAACGGCAGATCCATCGCGAAAAGTATCAGATGTTTGAGAGAGCGAAATATGAGGTGAAACGACAATGCGAACGGAAAATTGAGGTCGAAGTACAAAATTTGGGTGTCACGAAGCTAAGTTACCTAATGGTACTAAGGTACTCTGAGGCGCGCCGCTGTACGTCAGTATGCGCAACTGGGTCTCACTTCGCAGGGGCGCCTGGGCAACAGTTTAAAAGCCCCACCAAGAACTACCGCTAATCTGCTACGTACAACATGGATCTGAACATGAATTAATAAGTGATCCTTTCGTATGCATATTGGACTTTAGGAGCAGGAGACATGCTGTGTCAGTGAATGAATCTATCCTTGTTTCTAAAAAATCTTTGGGAGAGAACGAGCCCCCATCTTCAACCACATAACGCCAATGATTGTATAAGCGTCGATCTTTATTAGAGTAACGCGAGACAACGCCATGGTAGATGCTCCGAGAACGTAGGTAGGTTCGTCAAACTCATTTCTTCTCATCCTCGATTGTCTTCTTCACACCATTCACAAATGCCTCGACAGCCTGGCCACCACCAAGGGGCATGCCACTACCCCGTAGATATCCGCCATCCTGCACCTTGACCCCAAGGGCATCAGCAATGCTGGGCAAACCACCGTCGCGAATAGCCATGGTGAGGCTTGCCAAGGCCTGGTTGAACTGGGGACTTCGCAACACCTTCTTCAACAGCGTTCGCTTGTCGTCGAGTGAGAGAGATGCCTTGGCAGCCTCCACAGTCGCTGCTGGTGGGTCCGATTTCCCGTCAACTGCACTTGCCGAGCCACTTGCAAGAACAACGACAGCAGGCGGGAGGAAGCTGATTAACGTATCGGCGAACTCTTCGGGAGCTGAATCGATCATTGGGACAGTGATAGAGGTTGGGAGCAGGTGGTTGAGGTATGGATAAGCCTTATCGGCACCTTGTTGTTGTTGTTGTTGCTGCTGCTGTCCGCCAGAGAGGCCTGATTGACCTCGAAGAGAGTCTAGGAAGTTCCTCACGGCAACAGAGGCATCAGCATCAGGGGCTGAAGAAGAGGCCCTGAAACCACGTCAGCGCTGTCACATTTCAAAGTCGATGCCACAGATCCAGCCAGGACACTAGTTCCCAATTCTCCTCTTGTAGTGAAGAAAGCTAGCTTTACACAGTTCAACCTGCCATCCCAGATCTAGGTCTAAACTCCAATTCCATCATATGCACGCATGCCGTTCTGTTGAACCACGCAAAGGGAATCACCTACGCTCTAGCACCATCCGCTCCACCCTCCCGCGAGCCTTCGCCCTCTTCACGAACGTCTCCTCCTGTAGCACCAGGTCCCGCACCTCCGCTGCCTCGTTGTTCTCGAGGGCGTTGGTTCTCGGCGTCCTCCATGGTTTCGTCCTCGTCGTCATCTTGATCATCGTTGCGGACGGTGGACATTTCCTCAGCCACCTCAACCTCCTCGCCCTGTAGCAAGCGATGGACGATATCGCCGATCTTGCGATCACGAGGGCTGTAGTAGGCTGGGTCTCCGTTCTCGCTCTGGGGCTTTGACTGTAGCCAGAAGATGTATCGTTGGGAAGACGAAGAGAACTTGAGGACAAAAATGCGGCCATCTGTCTTGGAGGTGGGTTCAGAAGACGTTGTGGACTCGTAGGGGGTGAAGCTGCCATCAGTGGGAACCATGATCAGGTCCAGCTCAGGGCTGTCGAGCGGCTCGCTGCGCTTGCGCCAGCAGAAATGCACAAGATCTGTTTCCATTGTTAATCAGAGCATCAACAGAACCAACAAAGTAAAAGACTTGCCATCCTCGGAGTACAGGTAGATGTAGCCAGGCTCAGACTGTGGCTTCACCTTGTACGGCTTAGAGGAGGTCTAGAGATACAAGTTAGCGGATGCTCTGGGATCTCGAGCGCGGGTGAGCTGTCGTACATCGACCTCGCACTGGCCGGCCTTAAATGTGATGATTGGTGAGATTGGCATATTTAGAATTTAATAATTGCCAAGAATAAAACGAGTTGCGGTCGGATATGTCGAAGGTAATCGTAAAAGGTGCAAAGAGGCAACTTTAGTTCACAAGGCTGCAGAAGCTCTTACGTCGTCAAGCTGTCGAGTGGTATGTAGTCTGGCAGTTACCTAACATAGCTCTAGGCCCACCTACACCCTTGTGTATGGAGCCCATGACGCTCGGAGGTCGGCCGGCGGAGGTAATTAATCCGCTACCCTCTCCGCCCCTCAGTTAGCAGGGTGATGACCCAGTCAAAGCAAATTAGGTGAAAAATCTCATAAACCCCACCTTGGACATCGACCAGACAACCCAATTTCTTTCTCGCAACTTTCCCAGCTCTACAAATACCCGACCTTTGTCTTCTTTTCGACTTAACTCTTCACATCCTTCAAAATGGGCTTCACCGACCTCCTTACCGATGCTGGAGCTTCCGGTATGTCCCTGGCCTGCTATTTTTGCGCCTCTCGTTTCCGCGCCATGGACACTGACAGCTGAACTCAGTGCTCAACAACTGGTTGAGCACCCGCTCTTATATTGTTGGGTATGTATCCTCCCCCTCAAGCTTTTCACACTTCTTCCCTCCCCGATACAAAACTTCTGTGATGAGAAAAATTGGTCCGTGTTTCGGAGGCGGACTCAAGACCCGCCGTTTGACGAAGGAACAAGCACTTGTGCAACTCTGAGTTGTTTTCAAACACACGAATTTCGCTTTTCGACTTTCTAGTCAAGACTATGTGCTAACATGCGTCTTCAGCCAATCCGCCTCTCAGGCTGATGTCGCTACCTTCAAGGCCCTCTCTGGCTCTCCTGATGCCGAGAAGTACCCCCACGCCGCTCGATGGTACAAGCACATCGCCAGCTACGAGAGCCAGTTCGCCACCCTCCCTGGTGATGCTTCTGCTCCCTACACCACCTACGGTCCTGAGACCGCTGAGGTGACCATCAACCCTGCTCAAGCCCCTGAGAAGGCTGAGGAGGCTGAAGATGACGACGTCGACCTGTTCGGCAGCGACGACGAGGAGGAGGATGCTGAGGCCGTCCGCGTCCGTGAGGAGCGCCTTGCTGAGTACCGCAAGAAGAAGGAGGCCAAGCCCAAGACCATCGCCAAGTCCGTCGTCACCCTTGACGTTAAGCCTTGGGGTAAGTTTTCTCTTTCTTCTACAAACAGAAGCATTCAATTCTAACAACCTCCAGATGATGAGACCGACATGGTTGCTCTTGAGGCTGCCGTCCGTGCCATTGAGAAGGATGGTCTGACTTGGGGTGCCTCCAAGCTCGTCCCCGTTGGTTTCGGTGTCAAGAAGCTCCAGATCAACATGGTTGTTGAGGACGAGAAGATCTCCGTCGCTGACCTTGAGGAGGAGATTCAGGAGCTCGAGGACTACGTCCAGTCCACCGACGTTGCTGCTATGCAGAAGCTGTAAAAAGCCTGCTACAGCTATGTCAACTTATGATGAGGCACGACGGTGAGGATTGATGACCAACGGGATCTTATGATTTTCAAATGAGCTACGTAAAGGTGGAAAAGTCATGAATCCTACCCCTTCGTACCAAACATAGATGATGAAAATAAAAAATAAAAATGATTGAGTACAACATGAGCATCTCATTCTCTGGCGAAGCCAATCGCGAACCCTTTACCACCAACGTGCTACATCATCAGTAGAAAATTCTTACCCCACCATCATTATTTTTAGGACTGGAATGCTGATTATGAGGGGCAAATGCAAAAGTTGCATTTAAAAGTCCATATCGTTCTAGGCCACATGATGGCGGGGTAGTCGACACTTGGCAAGCGCGTTGATGGAGCCCACTAATCGCGGTCAAGTTTGTCTTGGACAACGCGATACACTACTTGCATTTTTGATGCTGCCACTCAATTGAAGATGTCATAGTCCGAGACTCAACTAGACCGCCATTCTCGGAACATCATACAAACTTTTTTTCTCTTTCCAGTCGATGATAACTGGGATGTGCAGATAAAAATTACAGACACTTGAGCGCACACATACCGGACCAGCTGCACCATGTACGGAGACTTGGGCAACAAGCTGGTATTCTTCCCTCCACAGCGCAGCGACTTTCAAGCCAGCTCTGACTCTTGATGCCAGGTCCAACATGCCAAAAGGACGCAGAACTTGACACACCTACCGCCCTATCAGAATGAGATCGTCCGCGCCGTGACACGCGAAGTGAGGGACCTTGATAAAGATGTTGGAGAACTTCTCGAACCTTTCCAAGGTTCATTCGACCCCAGCGCCGACCAAGCCGTTGCTTGCACACTTCTCGTGAATCATCTATCCATGCGAAGGAACAAAAGATGCCTGCTTGCCTACCACCGGACACGGACAGACAAGCTGGAGGAGCTGGTATGGAATGAAGCCGACGTGGATGATTTATGCGGACAACAAGTACGAGATGTGGGCGCCTCCGGCACAGGAAACAGCGGCACGACGGGCAATAGTCTGAGCCCACAAGAGGAGGAGTACGTTCGACAGTACAGCAACCTATTAGCAGCGTGCAAGGGTCAATGGACGGATATCGATCTCACAGGTAGCTTGGAGCCACCACGAGACCTGTTCATCGACGTTAGAGTCCTCAAGGACGCCGGAGAGATTCAAACAGAATACGGGTGAGTTACATGCAAGTAGACATTGAGGACTGGGACATTATGCTGATTGGTGTAGTGCTATCAATTTAACCAAGAACAGCCAGTTTTACGTCCGCCAAGGAGATGTCGAAAGATTGATTGCACAAGGATATTTGCATAAACTTGGTTGAGAGCCCCGGAAATCAATTGGACTGGCCAGATGGTTTCAATCAATGATCATGATTGTTGTGTTATTATTATACCCTGCTGGATGAGCGTTGATACTATCACATGTAAAATCTTTGCCATCCATCCATATTCTTAGGTGATTTTTTATTCTACCTTGCCTTTATTGCTTTACAGATTTAGTCTAATGTAATCTGCAAGTCGCAAGAGAGATGTAGCGCCAAAGCTTGGAGCATCCCATTCTCCCTCCAAATGCAACCTCGCGAGGGGGTGTTCCCCTCAACTTAGTTGTAGTGGTGGTGGAACCAAAAAGTTCATCAGTCGTCGCCATTAGGTATTGCATTGGTATCATCGCTTTCATGAGGGGGAGCAGACAATACGAACAAATCATGCCAGAGAATAGAACAGAGTTCAGCCCAAGGAAAAGGTAGCCCGGGAGATCAGATAGTCTGGATAAACAACCCGCCTTATGCTTGATACAGCCCAGACCTTGAGCTCCTGTGTCAAAGTGTACGGGCTGCGGGCCTAGTCAGTGAAATTGACAGTGGAAAGCTCAACGCCCCCGCATATGTATTCTCCATTATTATATAGAACACCTAGATAGGCGTAGGAATGTTCTCATGTAGATACACAGATGATCTTAACCGAACAAGCGTTACATAAAGCAATGAATCTTGATTTACCTAACAACTGGTGTCTTATCACTTCCCATCTCGACTCGACCATTATCATACCCCCTGCAACAACCCGCTCGGCCCGTCCGGTCAGACTCGGCGGCCGTTGCAACCAAGGTTGACATGATTTTTGGTTGTGGCGGTTGTTAGCGGGTTCTCGGTCAATCTTAGCGGGTCTTGTCGCCTAAGACCCAGGAAAGAAAGACAGAAAAAAAAATGCGATGGAGATGAGACTGGAAGAAAAAATATCCAGTTGCAGCTGCAGCTGCAGGCAATCCGGCGTTCATGCCGGGCCCGGCTCATGACAAGGATCATGAAAAGTTTCTTACGATGTTGAACATCATGAGTCTTATTGATGTGATTGCTATGGCAGCATACCTAAACAAGGACGACCAAAGCTCAAACGTATCTAAATAGCAACCTACTAACCTAGATTAAAAAAAGTGTAATAAAATTAACTCTCACGAATCTATGGCCAGGCCGTTGCCCGTCGACAACCTGACCTTAGTGGACTGGACTGTGCTGTAGCTGGCAGGCTCCAGGTCTTGTGGTAATGTGGATAGGTGCTGAGCCTAACTTTGATAGTGTCATAAGACGACCCACCGGGCTCGCTTTCATCACCCCGGTCCTAGGTTGCTTCCATGCTTGCTTGAGGTGAGTCTAGTGAGTTCGTCGCAATTGCAGTTGAAAGAGCATATGTCACTCCATTCCCCACGAATCTCTCGCCATTTCTCTTGATCGTGAGGGCTTCACCTGGAATGTTTATTGTCTCGGTCGTTATCGTTTGAGTACCTTCATTCTTTGGACCCTGGAACAGCAACACGAACTTGAGTACACAAAGACCGTCGCCAACCTTTTGCTCATGCGACACACCTAGAACGAGCTGCATCCTGCACTCATCGGTGCCTTTGCGGCAGATTCAATTCCCATAAAATGTCGTCGCCGCTTAACTTTACGCCTTGGAGGAGGAGAGCTTTGAGTGCTGCTTCGCAGCGCGATAACGAGCAAGCTCAATTGCCTCGCGACGAGCCCTCAACTTCCCCTCCGCAGCATGGTCATAGTCCTCATCTTCCAATTGCAAGGCCTTCCTCGACCAGCTCTGCTGTCGGCCACAGAGAGCCTATCAGGTCTTTCATCCATGGTTCTATGCGAGACAGTCTAGGTTTGTCACACTCGAATATATGTTTACCAATGTTTCCATCCTGTTCTAACCTCTGTGTAGCGCCAATTGATAGTATCCAGAACGCTCGATCCGTCCGCCAGGATACTGCTGAGCTTGCGACTTACTTGCTCTCCGACCCTAAAACGCAACAGACTTCGTCCGTTCTCCAGCGAGCAAGAGTATCTTACCAGGACTCGATTGACTCCGAGGTTGTCGACGATTCGTCTACAGCTGAGCATGGCCGTTCCTCAAAAACAATTCTCGAAGTTCCCGAGCCGCCGTCACCAGACGGTAACGAAGATGGCCTCGATGCGGATGCAGGGCCGTCAGTTCTTTCAAACCTTCTCAAGCGGTCTCCCCCTCAGTCGATTGCGCCAGATCAATCAAATGACCAGCACGAAGAAGGCCATATCGACGATCACCAAGCAGAGCAGGATCTACGCCGAACCAGTCATGTAGAAGATGCGACAGAACAAACACCTCTGCTCACACGAATGACCTCAAGCGGACGACGATCCTACTCCGACCTCGAAGGACAAAAGTCTCAGCCAAAATCGTCATGGTTTAGTGGCTTTGTTCAAGTCGGCCACAGGATGGAAGAGAGAATGTCGGTAGCTGTCAATCCCAAGAAGTGGGATCGCCAGGCGCTCTGGAATAATGTTGTACTTACACCAACTTCATGCCTTCCTGCTGTTGCTGTTGGTCTTTTACTCAATATTTTGGATGCGCTATCATATGGTATGTTTCGCAAACTCATGACTCTGCAGAGTGGCTAACAATTGCAGGAATGATTCTATTCCCTCTGGGGAAACCAATTTTCTCTCACCTTGGATCTGCCGGAATTTCTGTCTTCTATGTTAGCACTATTGTTTCACAAATCACTTTTTCATCTGGCAGTATATTCAAAGGTGCTGTTGGTTCGGAACTGGTCAGCCACCTCCTTTCTTCTTAAAATTGGCATCAGCTAACGCATGCAAGATCGAAGTTGTCCCTTTCTTCCACAATATGGCAGGGAAGATCACTGAAGTTGTTGGGGAAGAAAACCCTGATGCCGTGATCGCCACTACTATTGTGTCATTCTCTGTCAGCGCCATGATGACTGGACTTGTCTTTTATCTTATGGGCCGATTCAAAGTTGGTTATATGGTCGGGTTCATTCCTAGACATATCCTGATCGGCTGCATTGGAGGTGTAGGTTGGTTCCTGATCGCTACTGGCTTCGAGGTGTCCGCTCGGCTTGACGGTAGTCTTCAGTACAATCTCGATACCCTGAAGCAGCTTTCTGACCCAGCCACCGTGCCCCTCTGGGTCGTTCCCTTTGTTCTCTCCATCATCCTCTTTTATGGCCAGTCCAAGATCACATCCAAGTTCTTCCTTCCGTTGTTCATCTTAGCGATCCCTCTGATTTTCTATTTCTTTGTACTTGCATTAGACACACTGGATGTTGATGCATTGCGTGATCATGGCTGGATCTTCGAAGGTCCTCCCTCTGGAGAGCCGTGGTGGTATTTTTACACCCTCTACAGTAAGTGCATACCTTGCAAAAATCTCTTTCGTACTAAGTCTTGAACCAGAGTTCCACCTCGTTCGTTGGGATGCAGTCCTTGAATGTGTACCCGCCATGCTTGCTTTAACATTCTTCGGTATCTTGCATGTGCCAATCAACGTTCCTGCCTTGGCCCTTAACTGCGGTGAAGACCACGCTGATCTTGACAAGGAGTTGAGGCTTCATGGGTACTCTAATTTCTTGTCCGGTTGTTTTGGCAGCATTCAAAACTATCTTGTCTATGCAAACACGGTATTCTTTATGCGATCTGGAGGCAACAGTCGCCTTGCAGGTTACATGCTAGCTGCTGCGACGTTCGGCGTCATGGTTATTGGCCCATCTCTCATTGGGTTTATTCCTGTGATGATGGTGGGCACTTTGATCTACGACCTTGGGTTTGAGCTCTTGCTTGAAGCTCTTTGGCTCCCGCGGAAGAAGCTCAAGCTGGCTGAATACCTGACTGTGGTTGTGATTGTTCTCGTCATGGGCATTCACGACTTTGTCGTCGGTATTGGAGTCGGTATTCTACTAGCTTTTGTGTCGTTAATCTTGCAGACCTCCCGTGTCTCTGCTATTCGTGGAAACTACTCTGGCGATATAGTTACGTCCACTGTTAGACGCAATCCTTCCCAGCAGCGTTACCTGCATGAGGTCGGTCGACAGATCTACATCGCCAAACTCACAGGCTACCTCTTCTTTGGCACCATCGTCAGTGTTGAAGAGAGAATCCGAGCGCTTTTGGAGGATAGCGCATTTACAAGGCAACCTATCAAATTCCTTATCCTCGATATGTGGCATGTCACAGGACTTGACTATTCTGCAGGCGAAGCTTTTAACACCATCAGCCGATTATTGGATAATAAGGATGTGGTCCTTGTCTTGAGTGGTGTCGACTCAGAGACTCAACTTGGTCGTAACCTGAGAGCTGTTGGACTTGGCAACGATGGTATTGAAGTTATGATGCTGCCGAACCTGAACTCTGCCCTCGAAAGCTGTGAGAACGAGCTGCTTAAGACCCTCTATGCTCGGCAAGAAGAGATAAATTCTTTGAGGCGTATATCAGCGCAGTCAGCACAGAACTTGGATGTTCCTTCAAAAAAATCATCTGGCTTCTCATCATTTGACCCACCTTTCAACTCTCCACGACGCAATCATCTTGCTGAGGCCGCTCGCGATACCTTGAGCAGCGTCGAGGTACAGCGCCCGAAGAAGTGGCAGAGTTTCAAGGAACCCCTTCGCCTCATGCTCCAGGTTTTCCAGGGTCTGAGCGACAAGAACGAGGACTTCTGGTTCCCAGCAAGCTCCTACTTCTCTCGACGTGAAATCCCAGCTGGGACTGTCCTCTTTCGACGTGGAGAGCAGGCCAATGGGTTCTACCTTGTTGAGCGTGGCATCGTACGTGCCGAGTACGATCTTCCTCAAGGATGGTTGTGCGAAAGCATTGTCGCTGGAACGACTCTCGGTGAACTGCCCTTCTTCTCCGAAACTGACCGAACTGCGACGGCCGTTGTGGAAAGAGATTGTGTGGTCTGGCTGATGGATCGCGATCAGTGGGCGAGGATTCAGAAGAAGGAGCCAGAGATTGGACGGGAGCTATTGAAAATATCATTGAAGCTCACGAGTGAGAGGATGAGTGCCATCACTTCTTATATATTGACAACAGCTGGCTAAAGTGGATATTGTATCAATCCTACAATAATATATATCTATTGGAAAGCTACATATCTTTGTTAGGTTTGATAATTCGGTATTGCAGAGTGACAAGCAACACAATTCCAATTGGAACAGGTTTTAGTCAGCCAGTACGCAATGTCTAGGGTAATTTCTAACAAGACTGCCAAAACATCATCATCTTCAACTACGCCTCAAACTTCTTTGTTGTATTATCCCTCGTTTCTCTCGCGTGGGTTTAATACTTTTCTCGTTCTAAAAGACTTCTATTTCTCTGGCGTGTGGTTCAAAATTAGAAGTTTGATGACAAACTGAGGTTTTCCCACCGATTCGCCACCAACTAACTGAAGGGCGCACAACGACATTCGATAGGCAGATAAAGGTTGATTAGTTACTTACAGATTTCAAACCAACAACATCTCACAGTGACTAATCATGCCGCAAACAATCAGATCGATACTCGGGAAATCTGGTCGAGTTACCAAGCCTTTGAAATCATCGCCACCCTCTCACAAATGCTCAAAGACAACGCCGCGAAGACCAGCGCGCAAAGTCAAGGATCAAGAAGCAGACCTTTTCCAGGACAAACTCGACGACATAGGCCTGTCAAGAGTGTTGGAGGAAGATCTCTCACTCAGGGATGTTGTCCAGGCCATGCGATACATCCGATCGAGGATGTTCAGTCCCGTGCCACGAACAGGTTTCAACTCAACTAGGACGACAGAATTGCTCAACTACCGCGCTACCACGTCGCCTCTTGTTACAGTTGGGCACCTTAATGCGATACTGAGATCTCCAGGAAAGGTGGAGCGAGAACTTGCAGAGCTGGTGGCAAAGGGTGTAGTGCGCAGAGTGAGAGTTGAGAGGCGTGGAGGCGGAGGCGACGCATTAATAGAGATGTCCAACTACGAGGACATGCTCAGCAAGACATCTTTGAGTGAGGACACTAGGAACTCGTTCAAGACCTTCCTAAGAGAGAACCCGGCCACTCAAATATTGTACAAGGATGCCTTGGAAGGCAGACAGACTGATGAGCTCATCCGAATGGGTTTTCTGACAAGTTCTACGTTATCAACGCCAGAGAGCACACTCGACATACGACCCGAGGATCGAACAACCCTGACTTCAATTCATCACGTTTCAAGATTTGCATCCGGCACAGTATCTGCCGTCGGAGGACGAAATGCCATTCACCTCGCTGGTGGGGGTGGCGGCGCCCCGACACTTACAAGGTCATATTCTACACCATCTGGTTACCGTATTGCAGTGCCAGGTCACGGTCGACACCTCAAGCTGGCGACAGCTACTGTGAGCTGGGTAAGAGAGGCGCTGCGGCGAACACGATAGGGCGAAGGGCCAGAGAGTTGGCTGAAAGAGCGATTTGAGGGCGGTGGTCTGTATGGGCCAAGGTGGAAAGAGTTCTGGGGAGTTGAATGGTCGTGGGTCCTGGGCGAGGCAGTTGGGCTGGGCGTCGTGGAAGTGTTTGAGACAGGAAGCGTAGGAAGGGGAGTGAGAGCATTAGGTGGATGAGACGAATGGTTACATATATCGCATGGCATTAATATTGTGGTGTGGTGTTTACAGGTTTACGAAACGTAAGCACTACCAAAGTAAATCCTGTTTCGAAGTCGCTATCGAATTCAACTTATAGCAACGGCAATATTTGTCTTGAAAACCGTCCGTGTCGAGTGTCTGTTGAAACATACTGTTTATTCATCGCAGTTTCCTCCAAAAAACAATACTATCGTTCCAATCTACTATCATGATGACAACTATGGTAAATGAATTTGTGACGAATGACTCCTCGTGATGATATAGGGGTTTATGACATATAATGACTCGAAACTATAATTGATCTCAAAGCCATGATGTGAATATGTTGGTATAATATGACAACACTATACATGGCTAACCAATTCTGCAAAGAATATCGTTCGCACTAAGACATTCAGCTGAGGCGGCAGGCGAACTCTAGGTGTGACAATTGTGATTGCATTGTGATTCAAGGTGACTGGAATGTTTAGCAAGCATGAAGGCGAAATTTGTGATACTCCCTACATGTAAGTGCAAGGATGAATGCTGGGTCAACAGCGGTGGCTTATATGCTTGCGTGTTTGCCTGTAAGGCTTTGGCTGTTGGTAGACAATGAAATGGATGATAATCATATCGCCCCTGATGACTGAAGCGATGTGACCCTCCATCAATGTAGAAATCTTTTTTTGACTTGTCGACTTGTCGACTTGTCAAATATAATGAAAGAGTGGCAGGTAGGCAACATAATCGGATCGTTGCAAAAAAGCACCAAGTTTGTGCTCTGTGCCCATACGAGGCACTCACCATCCACCATTGACGTCTTGAGGTCTTGGAACCTGTTTCAAGTGCTGTGGTAATCCACGGTATCGGCTGACTAGCAGTTGCCCAACAACTGCAATGTTTCCAGCTGGGTCGTCTATCAACGAACATTTGATCAAGCAAGGGTGTCACGCCTGCAATAGCTTAGGTATGAGAAGCAAGGCGATGAGATAGTCGAGACCAGACCGGCCGCCCTTGACCACAGATGGATTAAAGACAGCTGCATGCGACGCCGATCTGAGGAGGCATTATCCCGGCGACCATACCGCAGTCATCTTAGCCAGGCTGGCATGTATCTGGGTGTAGGATGCGGTCTCAAGTCGCGTGCGGCTCTGTCTTAAACCAGTACTCTTCTGGCAACATCGCTAGTCGAGCTCGTAACCATGAGCAATAAATGGCCATGCGTCTGAAAGAGTAACCAGTTGTCATCATCCCGGTGATCTTGGGGGAGTGTATCATGAACAACTAAGAGCCATTCAAACAGAACGAGCCCAGTTCAATGCAGATTTCAAGTGATGACCCCACGGCCCGTTGAGATTGGTGATAGGCGGAGAAATCATCATGGTGGTAGGAGCGAAATGAGCGATGCTCGACGAAGGCTTAATGCCCTTCCAAAGGACCGTTAGCAGTGGCACTCAAAAACAAACAGGACTATCACAACGGAGCAAATATAAAGTGATGAAACCCATGCAATCGAGCACCATCTTGTCCCACTTGATACTAGCTCAATATCGATACCTTGTCCCGCTGATCAGAAAGCTCTTCTACTCACCACTAGTATCACTGAGAGACATTGTTATGTGATAACTACATGCAGCTAGAAATTGCGTACTGTTACCATGTAAGAGAGCCCCAAGTTGTAGACCAACAATACGCCAGCCATTTGCTGTGGAGAGCTGGTCGTCTCACTGAAAGGGGCACGAGCTAATAAGGTCGTGAACGGGCACACCCAAGGGCCGTGTTGGTCTGGATAGGCGATTTCGCCAGGGGTTTTTATTAAAATTGCACCCCTGGATTTTTTTCCATCCATACCAATAATATGCGAGTCCGTCAAAACCATTGGTCGGTTATCAACCAAGCCGATGAAAGCTGAAAATCCTGAACGGAATGCGCTCCTCGACCTCAAACGATGTTGATCTGTTAAAAATGGTCTAAAATGGTTCTGTCGCAATTAAAGCCGATGTTGAGAGAAGCGCAACCTGGAGTACTGTCAGTCTTTGATGAACTGTTGACTACTAAGGTGGTCAACATGGACACTTTCCCATATTGATTCACAGCAAGGTGCGAGGGGGCATTTCGAGTAGGGAGTCCTTGGCAAGTGTTGCCAAGCAATTAATATGCTTCTGAAGGTGCCCTTTGACTCAAGAGGGGCGGAGGGGCATGCAGGTACACCATGAGGATCATTAGATCTATTGTGGACAGAGCTCCATTCTTGATGGGCGTCTATGAGCATTTAGTAGGGTCTGTAATTAGTCGATCGTCTAAAGAGATGAGAAGGACGTTCATCATCGGTCTGGTGGAGAATTTGTTTGCCACATCAAGAAAGCTTTCGTGTCGCGTGTGGTGACGGGTCGAAGCCACCAGTTTAGGACTCCTTCAAAAAGAAGCAAAATCTGTCGTTATCTCGAACGAAGCGCCTTGGAGACAAACCGACCTAGCCGTATCAGGCACCGATCGATGGACATACGTCCTTGCCAGTTGTCAGGAAGTAGGCTGGGCTCAGCAAGAAACATTATCTTGATACGAGCACAACACGAGAAGCTGGGCTTGGGGTTCGGACTCAAGGGTTATGCAGTCTTGCGCAAGGGGATTTGAGAGCGACACAGAATTGGCCGTCCCATCATTACGAAGTGACAAACAGGTGAGGGGGTAATGTTAGAGTTTGTAGCGCAGATTCCTACTCGGACTAATATTTCAAATGTGATGATGATGCTTGAAACAAATCTTTCTTGGACTGGTGTTGGACAGACTTGGCTGCCTTGACCCTATCAGTTTAAGCAGATACAGAACGGTTCGTCGTACCTGCCTTAGCTGTTTGAGGTTGCTCGGGCATCGGGAACTAACTTGCAGGTACCGTATCGTACCGTAGGTAGCGCACCTTCCTTCAACAGCCAAAGTCCAATAAAGGGAAGTGGATGATCTTGGGCTTGCTTGTTACATGAGTAGATACATTACAGAAGGGGCGATCGGCGACGTAGTTACCGGACGGACGAACTTATGGAGGGTTTACTTGGATCCACAGTAGTGTGCTACTACCAGTATTCAGCTTAGGTTGGGCAAACCAGATACATGAGTGTATTTCTGCAACGGAGAGAAGCTTTAGTTTGAGTTGGTTTCCGCACTGCAGTACTAGTCATCAGACGTTAGAAGCTGAAAATCTGAGTTCATGTATAACAATTGGGTGGCTTCCTGCTCGATGCAGGGATGAATGCAAAGAAATTGAATCGTGGTCCCTGATACCTCTTCATTCAACGGCTGGTTGGACATTGGATCAATGCTTTCTTTTTCGTTCTCTGCTCCTACTAACCTAAACAGTCAAGATGGATGGATGGCTGGCCGGGGAAGATGTCCCCAAGCGTCCAGACAAGGCTCTCTGAATGGTTGAGCCTGTTAAGAAAAGTTAAGTTAGTTAAAAAGCCCGGGCACCCGACCAGGGTTGTTTTAGGCGACGGTGCGTACCGGTCGAGTTGACCTTTACAGCACTCAATGCTACTGGAAGACGTGACCTAGGCTTGCATATCGTAATTACAGACCTCGCTACCTCGGCGCTCAAGTCTGTATTTTCCGGGATGCCTTGTCATCCAATCTAGATGCATGAAGAGACACCAGATGATATTAGTCTTGGCCCAACAGCCAGCAGGACTTGCTGCAATACTTCGTTTCCGAGAGGTTTACCTACTAGGCTCCCTCTATACACTAGTGCTGTGCGTGCTCTAACTGGAACGTATTGGTCCCCCAGCTTTCTAAATTCTCCAGCGCTTTGCAGGTGAAGCGGGCCGTTTTCAGGCTTTTGGGAACTAATGTCCGCGTCTTCAACCGCGTTCGTCATTTTCGTGTCCTTTTTTCGTCCTCTTTACTTGAATTCTTTCCTTCTTTTTGAATTATACCCGCGTGAAGTTTCCATGTGTAGAAGGTCGCTATATACTTGGAAATGCATTGTTGTGGCCGCCCTATCGCCTTTTCCTCTTCTTTTTCTTGAAGGCCTGGTCCCTGATCTTCCTCCCACGTCACGCCACTCGTATCACTCACTCACTCGCTCACTTACTCCGTCCTTGTGCCTGTGATTGTCTATGGTGGGACTGCATTAGAATCTCCATCCTAGCCAGTTGTCCAGCCACTCATTCCCCTCCACTCCAAGCTCGACTCGACTCGATTCGACTCGCCTCACCAGGTTCCCTCAATCCTTTTTCTCCCCACATCAACACCAGATTATACAAGGCGAGAACGATACGGAACTGTCTACGGATAACTTTGCGGTACTTTGTACGGTAGTCTGAGTTTGGACCTGTTGTCTGCGTTGTGCATACCATTACCGAAACCGATCTTATCTTCATTCGCCCTTGTCGCTCTTAGCTGCGAACATCAACACCAGCGTCTGTACTCTGCTAGCTTCAGCACCGACATTGTTTCGCCATTGAATCAACGTCCGACTTAGGGTTTTTCAATTTCTAGCCATCCCGTTTGCAAAGCCTCTTTTAGATCTGTCTATTAGAATCCTGGACGACCAAGACCGACATCGTCACCGTGCTCGACCAAGGCCCTCTATCTGTCGCGCTAGTCGAGGTACACTAGCATTAGCCTTGCTGAGACCTTGCTCACTGGAGTTTGCTTTTCCCCAAGGGTAAGGGTTCACTTTCTCATCTCCTGTCCTGTCCCGTTACCACAGTACTACTTGGATAGGTCATTTCCATGGAACGTGCCCAACTGCCGCCCCCCTTTCAACTACAATCCTTTCCCTTCAAACAATTCGACGGCTGAGTACGTTGCTGGCTGCTGTTCTTTTCTTTGGATTTGCTTTTGTTAGACATCGATACTGTTCCCTTATTGTGCTGGCTAGAGCTAGAATCTTTACACTATTACCCACTGTTGCAGTTGCCCTGCTGCACGTCACTGACCATCCACAGCCAGCCAAGTCGATAGCACTTTGGAGAGAGACATACATCCGATCCCGCGCAGCCTCCCGCGTTCCACCGATTTATCCCTCCCTTGATCGGTCGAGCTAGGACATCCTTACAAAGAACTAGAACCCATATGATATAGGATTTCTTTTTGTTACAATCGACCGTCGTTTTATCAGAGTGACGTTGGACCGAATTAGCCCATCAAAACTGTTCAGCGGTGGACATAGTTGATGGACCGACCGACCTTTCAGGACGTTTAACAAGCCGTTTGCACCAGGCCATCGACCTCGAGCCTGCGAGCATCTGCAAATCCTCATTCTTTCTTTTTCCAAACCACCCACTCGATCCACGATGACGACAACGTTACCGCGCCCATCCCGGCCTTCAGTCGGACCACCCAATATGGCCCTGCCAGCTCTGCCAGTGAATAAGACGCGCAAAAGCAAAGGGAATTTGCCCACGCATGCATCATCTACCAAATCAGCACCAGGAACCCCCAGGTCTGGCCTTCGAGCCCCATCCACAACGAATCTGGCTCCTCCAGGTCCAGCACCCACAGCCGCACTTCCACAGCCAAAGATGGCCCCCGGCATCAACGGTGCCGGGAAGACACTCCGCAAAAGCGTCAGCATCAACTCTTTCCCTCAACCACCAAGGGGCGACACACGTACAAATAGCGGCGTGCCGCCTAGTCCAAGAACCTCCGACAGGCCCCGACCCACAAGGAAATCATCTAAACCAACGAAAGAATCAATGTATAGCACGTTCAGCTCCAGCACACCAAGCTTTCTCAACGGCAGCGGAGATGGGAAGTCAATCAACAACGTACGCATGTCGGATGGTTTGATAAGTGTAGCATCACCTCCTCAAAGCCGCAGCTCCTCGGCACAGGACTCGTACTCGACCTCTGCCACAACATACGACGATCCCGCGGAAGGGCCTGGCCAAAAATCAGACGTCTCTGCCGATAAACGAGCGTCAAAACACGATGGCAAAGGAAACGTTGTCGTGAGCGTACGAGTCCGACCAGATGCGAATGGAAATAACGGCAACCCTGATGGAGAATGGATGGTTGACGGGCGCAAGTCACTCATCTCATTCAGAGGGAAGGATGGCGGAGACCATTATTATGGTATGCAATCTCATATTGTCGCAGGATTTAGCAGAACTGACGGTTTTTAGACAACGTTTTTACGACACATGACCATAACTCCAGAGTGTATGACCATATTGCGAAGCGGCTTGTCCGACGAGTTATGGAGGGTTACCATGGCACTGTCTTTGCGTACGGTATGACCGGTACTGGAAAGACCTTTTCCATGCAGGGAACCGCCTCGTCACCAGGCGTTATTCCCCTTGCCATTACCGACATCTTTTCCTACATTCGCGAGACGCCGTCTCGAGAGTTTCTGCTGCGAGTAAGCTATTTGGAAATTTACAACGAAAAGATTCATGACTTGTTGAGTATGTCAACGTCTGGCGGCGCCCCGCAGCAGGAAGAGATCAAGCTTCGAGAGGACAGCAAGCGAGGAGTCTATGCCACCCCGCTAAAGGAGGAGATCGTGCAGAGCCCTACGCAGCTACTGCGTGTCATTGCGCGCGGCGACCAGGCTCGAAGAACCGCTAGCACCCAGTTCAACGCCCGCAGTTCTCGAAGTCATGCTGTGGTTCAGATTGTAGTGGAGTCTCGGGAAAGAATACCTGGTGGTGTAGTTACAGGCGAGGGTAAGCGATCCGGTCTCTTGCCTGGCGGTGTTCGGGTATCAACCTTGAGCCTAATCGATCTTGCTGGTTCTGAAAAGGCAGCCGAGTCGAAGGAACGTAGACAAGAAGGCGCCCACATCAACAAGAGTCTACTCACTCTCGGAACCGTTATCTCAAAGCTTTCTGAGTGGAAAGAGAAGGAGGCCAAGGGTGGCGACAAAGAAGGAAAACATCTTCCTTACCGTGATAGCAAACTTACTCGATTGCTTCAGGGCGCCTTGTCAGGAAATTCTCTAGTCAGTATTCTCTGCACGATTCAAATTGGTGCGGGAAACAGTGCGGTTCTGGCCAACAACCATACTTTGGAAACCATCAATACGCTCAAGTTCGCTTCAAGGGCCAAGAATAACATCGTCAGCCATGCGAAGAAAGCCGAGGAGGCCCTCGGTGCTGGTGGTGAAGGTGGAGCAAGAGTGTTGCTTGAACGCTACCGCATGGAGATCACAGAACTGCGTCAACAATTGGAGGCCCAGGCAAAGAAGAAAAAGGGAGAAGGGGAGGAAGAGCCTGTTCTCGACGAGGAAGAAGAGAGGGTCAGGGAAGCGCAGGCGGCAGAGCGACACGAAGAACAAATCCTCGAAATGCAGCTCGCTCGAACGGCGCTCAAAGAACGAATCGATCATCTAAATCGTCTAATTCTCAGTTCCAAATCGATTGGTGTTAACTCGAACGGAACGATGAGCGCGCTCGGCCAATACTCACGATTCTCGCAGTTCTCGCAAATTTCATTGCCAGCATCAATCCGCTCATCGGTCGCCACATCCTCGGGCGGCAGGCCACTCGTTGAGCGTACATCGTCAATGACATCGGCATCGTCAACAATTGGTCGTCGCTCTAGTGGCGGCCAGAAAAACTCTGGAAGCGACACACCGGCTGAGGTCGAGGATGATAGCGCAGGAGAATTTGGTGATGGCACTGCATCTTTGACAACACAAAACCGCGCCCTCCAAGCTGATCTTGCAGACAAGAACCGTTATATCGCGACATTGGAGAAGCGTCTTCTCCAAGCACGCCGTGCTAGTTCTAGCCGGGCCTCCGTAGGGTTTGCTGCTCCTAACAAAGCAATTATGGTCGGAGAGGATCACAGCGTATCTGCTGCACTCAAAGAGAAAGACACCGAGATTGCGGAGCTTCGAGCGAGACTGGACGACAAGGACAGGATGCTGGCAGCTTTAAGAAGCGCTGCACGATCACGAGATACAGCGGAAGCAACCGTTGAACCTCGGTCTCCCCTACCACCGCCACCAAAGATAGCAGCACAAGAGACACGTACCGAGAAGCTCAGCAGTGCCAAACTTGCGGAAACCGAAAAGAAGCGATCTCGAGGTGTTGATGAGATGAACAATCTTCTCGACGAGATGCTGCAGGATCGAGTTGAGAAAGGACAGGTTGTCAGGGGTAAGCGAGGAAGTGTACGATTGGCAGTAGGACAAAATATGGACTCATTAGCAGAGCCAAACCTGGAGCCATTGCGTCGAACCCCTACACCAAACCCTCCCGAGGACCACAAAGACGTGTCAATAGAGGCATAGGAACATCATAGAAAGCGAAGTATCTCGTCCGTCCCCTCCTGTCCTATTTGTGGGCAATGGTGGTGGAAGGGATAGGTGTTGAGTTTACAGGCGTTTAAGGAAACGGTTTTGCGGGAAAAGGGTTTTGTTTGCGTTATACCCGATTTTACTTTCGTTTGTTACTACAGGGGATGTGGTGGAGGAGAGGATTGAGTTTTGGTTTGCTTGTTCTTTTTTAGCGATGCGGCTGTCCGCATCCATTTCTGTTCGTTTCCGGGATTCGGTCAGGGACAGCGAACCGCAGCGACGGTGTTATTTCGAATTTTTTTACTCCTTTAAACCAGGGAGCGGGCAGCAGGATGTCTCTCAAAGAGACCCAATTTCCTTCATCCCACTACTATTATTTTTTTCATTTATGTATTATATCATGACGAGTCCAAGGCCGATGACCTTCAGCGGCAACGTCCGACCTGCGACACCTGGTTGTTACATTCAATTAATGACGGAGAACGAAGGAGAAGAAAAATCAGGAATAAAAGAACGAAAAATTTCTGACGCATAAACCCACATTCATACGGACAATCAAATGTGATACATTGTAGATCGCTTGGAGTCTGTTCTGCAGACCACGTTGTTTGTCGTAGGCTGGCTCTAGCATTATCCGATATAGGCCCCAACCTGTACCGGCTAAGGCCTTGAAGTTTGCTAACCAATTCATTCTTGTCTCTACCGGGAACTTATGACTATATCCGTTCACAACTATAATGAGGGAGCATTAGACCACTGATAAAACGCCAAAGTAGGGTGGTCAGGCGATGCATGAAATTCTATATTGCCAAAGCCCGATAGTGGTGTGAGATTTGAGTTATAACTTATCTCTCAAGTTATGAGAGCGCGAATTGTTAGCCGCTACACCATATCAGAGAGATTTGCGTCGTATAGCTGTTCACAAGGCTCATACATGCTCGGAAGAGGGCGGATGTTCTTTCAATCAAACGTCAAACGCGCGGGAAGACATCTTGTAGTTTAGCCAGAGCGATTTGTTTCTCTGCCAGCTTCTGTTCCAAATTTGTCATGATCGGTTTGTTGAGCCTAAAGAAGGATGCCTGTACTTTCCGAAACGATGGAGCATTTGTTTCTTTTTTACGTGGTAGTCGAAACGTTCGAATCTGAGAAGTTTGATAGCATTGGTTTTGACGATGTGATCCTTGAGATTCCTAACAGGAGCGTGTCTGGAAGGGTCAGTCTGACGCACGTCGTTGATTGGTTGTGGCTGTCAAGATGCTTCCAAAATCTGAAACTGGGCTGGGACTAGTGAGAAGCAAGAAGCCCGGCCTTTCTTTCCTTTAGCCAATAACCCTTGTCGAGATTAGCAAGGAGTTGTACCTTGCAGAAGCGCGGACTAGGGTGTGAGGTTCTCGGACTCGAGTGATGAAAGACGTCTGTGAGTGTTCAACGAGTTAGTGTGTGATGAGAAGTAGTAAGCTGGAGCAGCGATATTCGGCTGCCGTATCAACACCACATCCCGATGACTTTCGACTGATGGTAGGTGACGACATGGGGGATCATCGCCATCTCGCCTATTCATCGTATGAGAGAAGTGCAAGCATTTCATAGGCCAGCCGTTGAGCTTCTGTAACAACCTCAACTCTAATCGCAGATGATCTGGCGATTTTCGTGGGATGATCGTCGGGAAGCGGAACACGATGTGTTTCCTGTTGACGTTGTGCTGTGGCGCAGAGCAGTCAGTTGTGCTTCGTGTCTTGTACGATACCCCTTGCACAATTAGTCTGAGGCAGAGCGTAGACAAATCATCGTAAAACCCCTGGCGCTATTCTGTTTGATGTTCTTCCAGAATCCCCCGCAAGGTAATGCAATACCTGTGCTTGGCTTCCATGTTAGCTTGGACAAATGGCACCTAGAAGATCTAGGAAACGGTTCGCTGAATATTAGAGGAAGACAGTAGGATTGGAAGGATCATATCGAGGATCGTGTTTATTGAAATTGAGCCTCCTACAGCAGGTGCGAATAAGCGGCCAAGATGAGTCTAATTGGTTGCGTACAGACCCTGCTCAGTGCAATCACTCTGTCGTGCCTCCCTCATACGAATTTTCATCCGTGCTTGAGCATCCCGAAGCAAACGCTGCTTCGGAGTTGCTTCCCATCCGGGGTGTACCCTGTCATTGGTCCGGCCCCATAGACAACGGCTGTCTTCTCATGGATGTTCTAGTTATTCCAGTACACGATACGGAGAAATTTAATATATTTCTTCTAATCCTAGAACTTTTGTTTCTTCTTCTTTTGTTTTGTACCCCGCGGTCTTTTCTGGTTGACATTTATCGTCTCTTCTCTCTGTCCCTTTTCTTATTCTCTGCAGTGCAGGTCGCATCGCACAGGCTTGATGCCTTTACCTTCAACTTGACCTTTTATTCGATTCTTTGCACATTCATTTCGCCTTTTCTTCTACCTCTGAGATCTACTGAGACAAACTGTGATGAAAGCCATATTCGGGTCTACAACTAGAGCCTTTGTCTGACCATCGGAAAAGAACTCGTTCTGGTTAGAGTATTCGTGGATACAAGTATTCGAAAACACCACACTGCTGTTTGTGTTACACCAGCGGATCAAAGCCAACACAATCTATTCTTGACGCTCCTTAAAACCACTCCCTCGAACACGATAGAGTGTTTCCTCTACTGGACTTTCTAGCATTATATAACCGATCGTGCGAAGACTCTTTGAGCTAACACGCTGGTTTTGGTTCTACTTCATATTCTCGACTTGACCGTTCCACTTACACTACAGTCTTCATCCCAAGACCAGACAATGTCTGGCCCTACCCAAACCAAGATGCTGGTGGTGCCGCCTGCGCTCAACTTGCGTCGAGCCAGCTCTTACAACGCCCAAGATCGTGGTCCAATCTCCTCAACTTCATCACGATTCAACTTCAACCACCTTTTCTTCTCACCACCCGCCTCACCAGCCCTACCAGCGCTTGTGCCTCGACCCCCTAAGAGAAAATCGAGCCAGATCCTGGTTACTCGACCGAGTAGAGTCTTCAGGCGTCTTTTCCTCCTTGGGATCCTTCTGTCGATCGCCTATCTCGCGGCCATGGCTTTCCAGAACCCAAATGTCATCCCAGCAGCAGTATGGCCTTATTTTGAGCAAGAGGAGTTTGAGATGGTCGGCCAGGATGCCTTTCCCGACTTCCCCACACCAATTATCGTCAACGACAACAAGGGTCGTTCAAAGTGGACTGTCTTTATCCCACCAAATGGTGATTTCCCTTTGACTATGGAGCAGTACGCTGAGATGGGAAGTCAGTGTCGAGAGGTTTCCTCACGAGCAAGGGACATTCACCACAAAGGCTCAAGCGCAGAAACAGCCATCATCAACTACGATGCTCAAGACGAATACTATGTCGACGTCTACGAAGCCGAAAGATCGGGTCTTCTTACCCCTACAAAAGGGCTTCGTGCCAAAAACAAGGGCAAGTTTGTTGGGGTGGACAAAAAGCACTTGAAGCATAAGCCTGTCTGTGAGAGCACAATGACTTTTGTGTTGGAATCCACAGACGCCGGTCTTGGCAATACTCTCATGATGCTGTGGACATTTTACGGACTTGCTAAGCAACTCGGTCGCGACTTCTTCATTGTCGACAAACGATGGGCGTACGGTTCTTGGGATCAAATTTTTGATGTTCCTCCAGTACCAGAATGCCGTCCACCCCCGAGGCATCACATGGTTCCTTGCCCTTTCCAAGCTCGCCATTTGGTTGTTTCAGCTGCAACAGCAAAAGAAGTGTTTCCGGCCCTGCTGGCTCAGAACCATCGTATTGCTGGAACGGGCGATGGTTTGCGGGATCTCTTCGAGTTGGCTCGCATAGGGTTTGAAGATCTTTTCTTCCTGACTGAAGAGGATCAAGCCTATGTAGACAACCGTATCACTGGTCTCCAGGTAAAGGCAAAGGCTGAGGACAGCATTACAGCACACGCGCCTATCATCGGACTTCATGTTCGCCATGGCGACCAACACCCACTCGAGTTGCAGTACAGCGAAACCTACATCCCAGCCGATATCTACCTCAAGCAGGCTAGTCGTTACGTTGAAGAATACTACAACGCAACTGGAGTCGAGGGTTCTGGTAAACACCACTCTCTCACTCTCCTGGCTTCAGATGATCCCACAGTTCGTGAAGAACCTGAATTTGCCCACACCATTCCCTCACAAGACCGAATCCGTCTCGCTTCAAAGGGTGCCATCGCCAAAGCTGGCGGCAATCAGCACGCGCCCAACAACTTTGTTGAGAACACATTTGGCTGGGAAGGTGGCTTTTTCGCCCCTCTATTTTGGAACCTTGGTGTCAATAGCCAAAATAATGCTGCGGAAGCACCTGCGGGGGTTCACGTTAAGGATGTTAACGAGGAAGCCAGGCACATGGCGCCGCCATCACCAGAAACTCTAAGGCTTCGTGGCCTCGTTGGCAGAGCCTATATGATGGATCTTGCTGTACTCGCCGAGTCAAGCGACCGAATTGTTTGCACTGTAAGCTCGATGGGTTGCCGGTTACTGGCCGTGATGATGGGCTGGGAGGATAGCATAGAAAATGGCGGCTGGCATAACGTGGACGGCACTTATGGCTGGACAGGGATTGACTGGTGAACAACCAAATAAGGGTCGACTGCGCATATCCTCGTTCTTGGATTATGACATGGGTCAGGAGTTGCACCAGATATGAGCCTGTATGGCACTGGTGGTGTTAGGTGGCATTGTTTTTGAATAGCATACAAGATACCAATCATTATTTTCTTCATTTCAAACGATAAAGGTAGATACTTTGAGCGAGACGTGGAAACCTCTCGGCCTGCATTTGTCTTCTTGCTCTACAGTTTACAGCTTCATAAATTCAAACAAGTCCATGTGAAGATAGTTCTACAGTAGCAGTATTAAGAAGTAGCATCTGAGGCCAGGTTTCCACTGCAAATTTGAAGTTTCTGTCTCTGAAAAAATGAGTAATAAAATATATTCCTGCCCATTGTGCCATTTAACTTATAGTTACCCATATTCCTCATCTACTAGTATTGGTCTGATCGTGATTATTTGCCAGGCGGATAAAAGTGGGCCACAAGTATGGTCTGCAACCGCGCGCCGCGCGATTCCCAGGGCGATTTCTTTAGAGTACCTAGCATTCATTATACAACTTCACAAAGAGATGACTTGGGGAGTACAAGAATTTATTACTCCCGAGACTCCTTTATTCTGTGTTTTCCCCCTGGTCCACTATCTTTAAAAGGCTTGCCACAGTTCATATACACGTCAGCCTCGCTCAAGAGAGCATCGCAGGCTCCTTAGCTCTGGCAGCTCTCCATCGCAAATATGTCTACGCCTACGCCAAAAGACGGCACATCAGCCGCGAAACCTCGACTTAAAATCAACGTGAATCGATCCTCGTCATTCGTTGCCGATACAAATACAACTACGACCCCATCAGCCTCAGTTCCAACTTCGACCACAGGTGCATCAGGTACTATTGCCCCAGCACCAACGCCGACCGAAGGAGTCCGCAAAGTGAAGCTCAAGATAGGGAAATCACAACCCTCTACACCAGCCGAACAGCCCCCTACCAAAACGAAAGCCGGACGACAGCCCAAGCCCACCCAGAAACTCGTCGAGAGTAAGAAGCGCGCACACGATGATCTGGATGACGAGTTGAGCTCGGCGCATCCGACAACGAAAATTAAGCTCAAGCCCACAAAGTCGGGACTCACTCCAACAGTGGTTGTGAAGCCGAAGGGACGCGCACCAGTTCACCCGCCAGGAGATGGCTACGACTCAGAGGCGAGCGATCGGGAGAAGGATCCATCGATCGAGGAGCAGTTCGTCCTGAGAATGATGCCAGGAGAGCACTGCGATTATGTCCGGTGGTGTATGGAGAACGGGAAAATGGGCATTCCCCGAAGCCAAGGAGGAGCAGACATTCAACTCAAGTTCTTCGAAGAGGACAGCCGAAGGGCGGTCGTGACAGTAAAAAGTCAGCACTTCGCCGCTGTCATGGTAGACTTGCCGACAATCACCGAAGCGATGAAGACATGGGATCGAAAATCATTCCTCAAATCCGCCGACATCTGCCAAATGCTTCTGGTCTACGCCAAGGTTTCCAGCGAAGCCGAGGCCAGGGAAGCGACTCTGCCGAGCATGATCGATCAACATTTCAGGTGGCCACACGGCCTGACGCCACCTATGCACGACTGTGTAAACCGACGATTCGCAAAGACCATCAGTCGTAAGGAGATAGAAGACAAAGAAGCAGAAGTCGAGCGCCTGCTCACCGAGGACGCTAAGGCTGGCTCGACGCGTTGGGAATGGGTCGATGAGAGCAAGGACGATGACGACGATGGTGCAGATGAGGATGCCGACGGCGAGATTGATGATACTATGGACTACTTCCAAAGCCAGGATGGATTGTTCGGCGGCGAAGGTGAAGGAGACGACGACCTCGAGGCAGATCTAGAGGCCGCTTTCGCTGGAGAATTAAACGCCGAGACTCCGGCCACGGGTCTCGATGCACCTACACCTATGACGACCACTCAAGTTAACACACCTGCGCCTCTACAAGAAAGTATCGAGTCGGACGAGTCGGAAGAAGTTTCAGACGATGACGATGACGACGACGATGATCTGGATGACGATGCTCGTGCCCAACGCGACGAAGAGCAGGGTGTCAAGGATATTATCAATGACCTCAAGAAACAGCTGGGCAACAAGCAAGCTGAGCTGGCACGCACTACGAACAAGATCTTGCGAACTCGTATTGAACAAACCATCAAGCAACTCAAGGCAGAAATCGAGCTCAAAAACTCATCTATTGGTATAGAGACAGACGACTAGAGGTCACAGGATGTGCCGATGATCGTAATTGCTTGTTGCAAGTAAGGTAACGTGGAAGAAAAGGCTGATGGTAAGGGAATGGCGTTAGGGCGTAGCCCAGGACTTGAGGCATGGCTTAGATATGAATTCAGATCAATAGGACATTGAATTATTGTAAACAATCTGCCCGATGAAACCTGAAGGCATACTTCTCGTGTCCCTCACTGCCTGTCACTCCAGCTTCCAAGGGGATTGTTTCTCCATAAAATCTGTCAAAATCGGGCTCCAAGCCTCTGAAACTACATACTGGATATCCAGTTCACGGTCAACTCAGCAACTTTGCAGTCTTTGTCTTGTTCACAACCAAGACTTCTGTTGCTGTATCTATAACATCTTCCCACGAAGTATGACGGCTGAGTTCTTCAAGTCCTTGGACACCAAATCTAGCTTTGACCTTGTCCGTCACGCGTTTCTGAAGCGTTCGCTGGAGTATTCCAGCTAACTCGGCATCACGCTGCCTCTGCTTTCTAAAATAAGAGGGGATGAAATAGATGTCTTCCGACTTGGTGCTCTTGTGCTCGCGATTCCACCGTTTTGTGGAGTTGATGGCGTCTTTAATGCGTAACTCAGGGGTCAGCAAGCGGGAGGAAGCTTTGTAGAAGATTAGTGGTTGTTGAAGTATGCCTAATAACATGAAAAATACTTACTTTTCTGCTTTTGGGCACTTAATTCGAGCTGTATATTTGCTCTCTTTATCGCACGTGTCTCTCTTCCCGTGGTGCCAGGCGTAATTGGCTCTGGGTCGGCGGTCTTTGTGACAACAGTTGACTTTGGGGGCCGGTTCGTTCCCTCCGAAATTGCATCAAGTTTAGCCTCTATACTCTCGATTTGCTTGTGCCAAATGGTCGCTGTTTCTCTCATCTCCTGTTGTACTCTTTCGATATCGGCTCGAGTGGCTGGTGGGAGTCCTTGCAGAGGTGCCATGTACGCCTTGACCGTCTGCACCTCGTACATCATCTTTATCATTCTTTCTTCGTTCTCGCGTCTGAAGTTTTGATCGCCTGAAGTACAATGCACAAGTTTTCTGACATCTTCTTGGAGACTATAGGCGAGTGTCGAAAGAGAACGGAGATTCACCTCAATGCTCATAGTTGCAAGCGCCTCTGCTTGCTTGAGGAGCCTTGCACCTTCACCGTCGACATGGTCTGTAGTTTTTGGCGCGGATGTAACGAATAGAGATCTAGGTGCAATTCTGGATATACCGGGGGCTGTGTTGTTTGTATTCTGGCTCGCTGGTGGTGAAAGGGGAGTCGTAGCCTTTATAGGACCTCGGCGAGGTTGGCGGCGAGTCTTTGCAACCTTGGGCATTTCGAAGCAGAAACGATCCTTATGTAACACTGGTTCGTTACTCCTAACATAAAATGGGGACAAAATGAAGGCTTCTGTCTATTCAGAAGGAACGAAAAAAGAGCTCCAGGAGTTCCAGCGTAGTCATGATCAACAGCAAGATCAGCTACTTGGCTTTGATGTAAGGCAAAAGATTATAGATTCAGAACGGGACTTGAATTAAGGAAGAGCGAAGAATGGAGATGAGTTTTACAGAAACTTAAGGGAGGTCAGGAGCAGCGAACGAAGCGGTTGAGGGAGGAAGGAGGTATGTGGTGAAAGGGCAGGTAGCAACAGGTTGGAGGCAGGAGCTACCTATCTTACCCACTCGCCGTTACTGAATTCTGCAGGCACATCACAGCAACCCCATTGCTTTCTTTCCTCTAACGTCTACTAAGTCATTCCTCCATTAGGTAGGTAGGTAGGCATGAGATGGGAGCACGTAGAAACAGAGATTAAAGGGGTATTCGTATATGACCCAAGAAACGACTATCATCATCCATTGAATAGCATCCGCAGGAACACAGGGAGACACAAGAAACGCTCCAGTTCACAATGTCTACTTCAGGTCACCGATAACTTGGGCATTTTGCCCCTTCGATCTCTCCTCGCCAATCCATCTCATAAACATGCCTACGTCCTTAGCAATCGCCGCGGACAAGCCCAATTTCTGCGCCCACATAGGCACCAACCCCTTCGCGTCAGAGACAGTCCCCATCATCCACTCCAAATTTCCGTCCTCCAACTCGCGCACCCTCTCAATACTGGAATAGGCCGCTCTAATAGGACCATTGTGCACAGCTACATCTGTAGCTTCGTCGCCAGCCCGGATGGCGATCTGTATGACGATGAACTCCTTACGACCACGCGCAGCTGCCGTGGCTTGAAGGACCGGAAAGACGCGCTTAGATAGAGGGCCGGGAAGGTCATGTACAGACTCCTCACGACGAAGTGTCCAGTCAACCCACGCATCTCCTTCAAACTTGATCTCAATACTTGAGCAATCCCACTCCTGTATCCTCTCGAAGCTCACAACACCTGGAGTAAAAAGCCTTTCGGCCTCAGCATGCTTTTCCTTGAAACACCTTACGAATTCAGTCCAATCTGCCGTTCCCTTTTCCTTTTTTGGTTCATGAGTGCTTCGTCGTAGTGCCCAGAGCTCCGACTGGACTTTGCTGGGAGAGATACCAAGGCCGGGGTTCTTCTGAGCGACAACGCCCAAAGTCTCGGCGTCTACTGTACGCTCGAACACATGGACGGGAGCAGTAGATCCGTCGTATTTTTTTACTGCCTTGTGCTTCCATAAGTCATTCGTGGATCGGAGCTCTGTGGCGGGCTCCAAGGAGGGGATCTCAGAAGGGACGGTTTGTATAAAAGGCACGGCCTCGAGAAGGATTGAAGCAAGGAACACCTTGAGTTCCTCGGGTTGGGAGCCTGCAGCCGGGAGCTTAGAAGGATGAATGCCCCAAAGGCGGACAAGAGGGCCGTATGACTCGCTCATAATGTCTTGATGAGGCGCTGGCTGGTAGATAGGTAACAGAAAAGTTGGTCCCTAAGGTTTAGGACGACAGAAATAGACAGCCTAATAGGCTTAACTGGGTACCATAAACTGACTGGCTAATTTCGTCTCTTAGAGTACCAGCGGCCAATTCTTCTGACACCCTGTCTGGCTGATTCTGGTCCTTGGCTTGGTCAAGGATCTGTTCCGAGCAGGGTGTTGCGAACGGAGTCTTGGCTAAGCCAGTAACTTGATGGCTTCTGCTGCAATTGTGCAAGAAGTAGTATAGTTGACAAAATTGATGTGTAGTTAATTTAGCGCTTCAGGTTGAGTCAGTAGAATTCTAACAGTCAAGCTTCAGTCGAATGGGTAGAATGCAGTACAGTCGTCATTGATGGCGCTCGCCTCGGTGGGGTTTGCTCTGCCAACTTCCAACTTCAGCTCAGCCAAAGCCTCATGATTGTCTCACTTACATATCAGATCAGATCAATAAAGCATAGACGTAGAGACTGCCAACTTAATTCCGAAAACTGAACAAATAAATCATATTTTAGTCGTTGCTAATTAAAAATGTATATTCTATAGCCAGGCTTCGCTGACATGGCATGACAATTAATTTCTCCTTTGGAAATAATACCAGCCCAGCCATTACAAAACATTTAACTCCGCGGCATGCCCGTTGCATTTGCTGCATATATACAACTTGTTTCGTGTCTTCACATTATTGCCGTCAGGCATAGATTTACTGGCGTCGTTCCCAGTGAATGTTGGCGGGTTCCAGAGGTCGAGAGAAGAGCGAGGCGTAGTCGGTGTCGATCAGGGTGTGACCGCCATCAACATTGCGGAACTTGAACTCGCGAACAACCTCGGCAACAATTGTTTGCAGCTGAGCGTTGGCAAAGTGCTCACCGATACATCGGTGACGGCCAGCGCCGAAGGGCAGGTAAGGAGAAGCTGAACCCTTGCTGACAAGGCCATAGCCATAGTCGATCTTCTCCTCGTCCTCACCCTTGGCGGCCATTCGGGGGAAGTTGGGGGAGTCGGTCTCCCATCGATGAGGATCCCACTCATCAGGGTTGGGGAAGTAGGCAGAGTCGGTAGCGCTAACGCCGGGGGCAGCGAGAAGTGTGTGAGATGTGGGAATGACATACTTGGTGCCAGGGACGGGCATGGGAGACTTGACGGCGCGCATGATGGAGTGGATAGGAGCATGGAGACGAAGGGTTTCCTTGACGATAGCTTGGTTGAGGGGCAGCTTGGCGAGGTCTTCGTAGGTCAGAGGAGGCAGATCAGCACCGAGGTTCTTGACTTGCTCCTGGTAGAGCTCTTCCATGATGTGAGGGTACTGAGCAAGACGGAGCATGATCCAAGAGCTGGTGGAAGAAGAAGAGTGCTGACCGGCCATGAGGAGGGCAATCATCATGTGGGCGACTTCGTGGTCAGGGACAGGGGTGCCGTTCTTGTAAGTCGAGTTCATAAGATGCTTCATCATGTCATGCTCAGACTCGTCGTTGCCCTTGGCGCGGCGCTCCTTAATGGTATCCATGTAGATCTTGGCAACTGTGCGCTGAGCATGATCACGCTTGCGGTTCCAGGGGAGAGGAGCCCAGTGAAGCATAAAATTGATGGGAGTGAAGCCCATATCGAGGTCGTGGTAGAGAGCGGCGAGGGACTCATCAAACTTGCTGCGGATGGCGCTGCCCTGGAGGGCGTGGGAGGCAGTAAAGATGGTGATCTCGGCCATCTTCTTGGGGATGTCGACAATGCCAGACTTGCCCTTGAAATCGGGACTTCTCTTGAAGTAATCGCGGACCTCGGAAGAGATGATGGGAACATAGGATCGGAAGGCTTCGGTGGTCAGGGCAATCTTCATGAACTAAAACGGGTCTGTTAGTATAGTTCAAGCGGCTTCGTGTTTGTTGTTTCTTACCTTCTTTTGTTCCATGAGTTTGGCGTTAGGGCAGTCATAGACGACATCCTTGCCGAAGACAGGAGTGGTAAGAACGGTGTAGATTTCCTCAGCACACACGTCCTTGAGCTTGCCATTGAGAATGAAATCGTTTCCAGCAGGGCCAACGGCGACGGTGGTCTTCTTTCCGAGGAGGATAAAGGTGAAGACATCACCGTGCTAGCGTAAAGTTAGCTTTGATTGTTCATTTTGATTTCTGACATGGCAGCCTCGAGAGCCTCTGGGCTCTCCAGGTTCGAGACATATTGCCAGCTCAGTTTGATCATGTCGAACGTACCTTGGCACGGTTCTCTCTGAAGAACTTAGGGGGATCCATTCCGTATGTGACGGTGCTTCCGACAAAGGGGAACCAGTGGAAGACCATAGGGGGTTCATTGGGGTTTCTGAAGAGAAGTTGGTTGAGGACATTGAGGGCGACGGAGAGGACGAGGAATGCTCCAAATCCAATCCCGACTTGCTGGCCCAGGGGAAGTTCCTGGAACTGCTGTGCGAGCGGGTGGCTCGCAATTTCTTGAAGGAGACCCATGGTTGGGTGTCGTAGGGAGAAGATACGATGTTTCGATTCGACTCTCAAGAGGATGGAAGTATGATTAGGAAAAAGATTAAAAGAGACTCAACGCCGTAGTTAACGCCAGGAATAAAAGGGGTTTCCAATGGCGAGCCTGCAGCAGGTAGAAGAGAGTAGAGACTGACAGGAAACAAACTGAGAGCAGATGGTGAAGGAGATTAACTGATATGTAATTGCGACAGACCCCGAACGTCTTTTTTTCGGACCGGGGTGGTCCTTAGGTTGGTTAGTAGGCACCATACGTATCTGCTCAGGAAAGAGGTCCCCACTCTCTCAGCGGCATGGAACAAGGCGGCACACCGCCCTGTACTCTTTCGAGATTTAGTGGTTCTTTTGGTGGTTCAATTGACAGTTTACTTCTCGTCGCCCTGTAAAACGGAACCTGCTGGGTGGCCCAACCATGACGGACGGTGCCTGGAAATAATGGGGGCTTTCATCTTCCTGTTATGAAAGGGTGTGATATGATTGGTTGTAAGATCCCGAATTCGTATTCGCATCTGCTTCTAGAACTCTAGTGGTGCCAGATCTGAGCAGGAACCCCTCTGCCCTCCTTTTTCGCATTCTTATCGACCCCACCAATTGAATTACTTTCTTTTTGTGGTGGCATAAATGGGTTATAGTAGGTAGGTACGTACTGCATAGAAAAGGCCAAGTGGTGGTGATTACCTACTATGAATTACCTATATCATGTGTGGCAGTATGGACAAATTCGAAATCATCAATATGTCTCAGTTTTTCACTCATCATGAATAGTAACCATTCTGAGATTAAAAAAAAACACCCTCATTATTGCATCGTATCATGGCAACTGCTCGATCTTACTATTACTCAGCCGAATCCTAAAACCTATCTGAAAATGGGCTGATGAAAAAGAGGTCCTTGAGGCTATGACATGGTCCGAATAAGAAACCGACATCTATTATCCTATGGATTATCGTCAGTCATCGGCTATTTATCAATGTGACGATTCCTCGAATCATTTTCAGGGTCTTTGATGAATAAGGCCACAGCAATAATTGGTCAATCAGTGTCTGTGTTTTAATTTGAGGGTTTCCGGATGAGAACACGATTCAGAGGCTGTATCCGTATTCACATGTCGATTGCTATTGACATGATAGTTCTAAGCTACCAATGGCTCATGTAGGTAAGCTACCACATCAACAAACAGTCATCTTGGTGACTGTGATACCAAGACTTCAACTGCATGTATACTTGTATATGATTAGGTACTGTCAGCAGAATTTCCACCTTGTCAGCAAACCAGTGCTCTCACCGGTATCGCTTTAAACAAAACCCATCGTATGATGCATTGGAAGCCACGATACCGCCGAAACTATCATCTACATAGTAGATCCCCAGTTTCTACCCCTAATTGGTGGTCATAAATATTCTTCTAGAAAACATCCTATATCTGGTCCCGAAGCCCCGGATCGCTCCGGTCACTTAAAGCACCTCGTCGCCGATGCCCCGCTTAATATGACCTGACACTTCCTGGGATCCATATGAGAACGTAGAACGTAGTCCGTAACCATTCCGTATCTGCAAGGCAAAACGGTCAATAATGGAACAGCCTGTCGGGTGACCGTTCGGTTCCATGCTGCCTCTCCCGTCCCAGTCAGCGACGGCCCGGGCCGGGGTTTGTAAAAGTGCCGGTCTTGGGCTCTTTCGCCTGTTGATCCCAGATAACGATTCATAGACTGCAGCATTACCGAAGTAAGTAGAGGGCTTCTGTTCGAGCCTATCAGGACGCACTGCAAGAAGTCCCAAAAGAAACACCAACATTACTGCTTGAGTTGTAAAACTAGTAACTCTCGTGATCAGTAGCAGAGACTGGCATAAGTTAGCTGCTTGGCTACACATATTATGTTGAAATACTACAGCTATCTACGCCTCATGCGACCCCTTTTGATTTAGCGACCAACTTAAATATTTGGAAATAATCTTTTTATTCATACCCTATACTATTGAATCATGAGGGGAATATTACCAACGCCCAACAGAGACTATCTACATGAGAAAAAGAATAGACTCGCCAGGCTATAAAGTAACTAAAATTAAAAGGCATGCCAAATTCACCGCATATCCCTATAAGAAAAAAAAAAACAATGCGCACAAACGCACCAAGGTATTCTCGCCTGTACATGATGGGTCGTTAGATAATATGAAAGTCGACCTCATGTTCGACGTTGCGTTTGTCGTGACTGTAACCATCAAAATGTCTCACTAAATCTTTGAAGTTGCGCCCATGGCAAACACGGCTGTCTTGAGCCTCGCCAGAGCCAACGTCTAAACTGTTCCCGTCTTTTCAAGCACATATCAAGGTATATGCAGCATCATATCGTTAGAATTTCTAAGCAACGATGCTCTTACCAACAGCGCCCCATCGAAGTTTCCGTAGTCCGCTGCCTGAAGATCGGATGACTTCCTGCCCGCAAGACGTCGTGTCGTTAACACTGCCAACACTGACCGCTAGTGCCTCTTGTTTACCAACTTCACGGCCAATAACGTACCCTGCACCAAACCCCACAACAGACACGACAATAACAACGCCGGCGCTGACAACCCAGGTGAGGAGAGTTGGTGAGATAATGGTAGGCTCTTCCATCTGGGCCACCTTCTTCTTCTTGGCAGCCCGTGAGGTTGTTGGTGATCCGGAGTTGTGCTTGCCCCTCTCGGAGGTTCGTGAAGGAGATCTTGATCTCCCGGCCCGTTTGCGGGGTGGGGACGGGGCGGCGGGTCGTTGAGCCCGTCTTGGTCTTGGTGGTTCTTGTGACAGCTCCGACTCCGGCACAAGACGCAGCTCCATCGGCTGGCTGCTGGGTCCTACACCCGCGCTGGCTGTTCTCTGGGCTTCAGCCTCCTCCTTTGACTTCGGCAAGGCTCTAGCTGCGTGGGCACAAGAGAGAAGAGTGGTTAGAGATGCACGTAGAGCTGCATCGTTCTCTTCGCGGACGGCTGGTGACATAAAGCTTGGACCCGCACGGTGGGGCCGTGTCTGTGATCTCTGGGTGAAAGATGGGCGTGTAAGGCCATTGTGAGGATGAGGAGGCGGCGCAGTGGGAATAGCTGGAGCAGAGTCTCGTCGTTGTGTTGATGGATGAGTAAAGGCGTTAGGCTGAGGTCGAAAAACAGGTTGGTCTGCAGATCGATCAGACACTCGCCCAAGCGCGGTGACGTTATCACCATCTGACTCGGCCTCCGAATCAAGGTCCATTTCCTCTACAGACCGCTGGGCGTTTTCGGTTGAGCTGGTAAGCAGGCGATCATCCTCACTATCGCTCTCATCGTACTCCTCCTGGCTACTAATATCGGCGGCAGACACGTTGTGAATCGCCGTATTTTGTTGGGGAAGCGATCTCGCAGATGGCTGTAAGCGTCGCCGGCGTACATAGGGGTTCCCAACGCGTAGTCCAGTTGTAACTATTTCGTCGCCGATGCTTGATAGTGACGAAGATGACGGTTGCGATGCTACTTCTACCCAAGATTCTAAGGGTCGTTAGCTGACGTGCGATAATGGCTAATAGAGTTAAAGGAAACCAACCGTCATAACGTCTTTGCTGGGGAAGCCCGGGGCTTGATCTTGCAGGATTAGGGGACGTCCTGCTTCCCTGCCAACTCTGATTTGCCTGGCCGTCCATCTTGAATCCTTTTCGATTCGGAAATGTTGATGTTGTGTTGAAAGACAAGTTTACCTGGAAACTTGGAAGTCGAGTCGAGTTCTAGGGGCTGAGCACGAGGCACGGCTCAAGCGCAGGGCGTATGTAAGATCGACCTGGCCACTCACTAGCTTTATCTGTGCTTATCTGAGGTCTGGGGTAATAGTCATTCAAGAGACTCGACAGAGTAAGATAGTCAAGTTGGAAAAGGAAGACAACCAAATTAAAAGAGAGGATACTGAATAAAAAAAGATAAGAGGTTGCTCCTTGACAGCGAAGTCGGGGCTCTTGGTCTTGAGCTTTGACTGGGCTGGGGGGATGGATAAATGGCTGCTCTCCTTTGTTACAGGCACGAGAGCACGTTTCGACGGCTACTGATAACGACTTAAAGTAGAGGTACTTGAGGAAGAGTGCGGGGAGACAGTGCGAGCGCATCACGCGCAGCTGTGAAACACTCACATTAGCGACACCGGATGCGAAGCCGATTAAACGCATTTACATTAATGCCGTAACGATGACGCTGATTCTATCGCACACTGTGAATCTGGCAGCATCTCGAGCGGTGAAGTAGTCCTCTTTAAGTATCGATACTTTAATCCCCGCCTCTCTTTGTGAGCACGCAGCACAAACATGGATACCGGTCATGAGCACAAGGCGGGGTTGGGTTGTTCCAAGTCAAACAAGCTCATGTAAACACCCTAGAGTCGATCAAAGCCAGATCTATCCCAGCGTTACCCGTACTGTGGTGTAGGTTTTTCGTTAAAGCTTATTACACTGGAATGCTCAATCAAAAAGGGCACTCACTGGTTGAGGCTGCTGACCATCCTACTATCATCGTATCGTACAATCTCACTGGTCAATCATCATACATATCATTGTTTTGATATGATTGTCTGCCCATGTTTGCTACATAAGTCGCCTCTCTCTATATGAGTGGGTCAATCGTTGTGACCCTTTGCTTCATGCTTATCGATCTGCCGACTTTACTGGGTCTTTACAGAAGTCGTTTTAGGTTCAACGTCATGCATGATAGACGAAACTTCTGGTATTATATTCCCTGTTGGTATACAGATAGATCTTTTCCAACACAGTTATGCTTGAGGTAAAGAATTATTTCTACTTTACACCCTATGTTGATACAAAAGACGATTTAATACTGTGCTACCAGCTGTATGAAATAGAATATACCAGCTGACTCTTATGACTGACCTACTTGGACCTGTCCTCCATGACATGTCGCCTTTCCCCAACAAATTCAGGGACCATCGGTGCAGCACGATCATGTCTCCTTGCTCACGCGCAAGCGGATTTTCTTAGGACTGGTCTCTCCGCACGCGCTGTCTTGGGCTGAGTAGTGCCACATGTCATACGTACATGTTTGCAACTTAACGTCATCATCGTAAGCCACCCTTTATCCGTACATGTGCTTTTGAAACTCCATACACCAAGATTCTAGCCCGCGATCCTAACATATTATTCAAGGCATCAAGGATTCTGATATCGACTAGTACTCGAAAAATATTTTCTGAATACACGACATTCACGGCAGACGGACACACTCATATTGTAAATTGTAATATTTTGATATGAAAGGAATCATGATCGAACTTTTATTGCGCCCCTATACCTGGGAAATGGACGTATCCCGATGCTACATAATCGAAAGAATAACGGCAGTGGTATACTCACCAACATCAAACGACGGAAATAACTCCAGAGTACAAATACAAGGTATAAAAAATCAAAGTGGTCTAGACGTCAAAGGCAGGAGATCATCACCAGTTGAAGCCTGAGGACAGGCAATGGCATCGTAGTGGTCGTGTTTCGAAAAGCCCCCAGGACCCTCAGAGTATTCGCAAGAACCGACTTGGTCCACTCCGCCATGTCTGCAAAGACACAGGGAGCCTCTTCCCAAAGAGCCGTTAACAAATCCCTCAGAAGCCCGCGTGGTATCCATCGTGTAGACAGACAATCCAAAGCCAACGTTCAAAGCCACAAGCACCAGCGAGGGTGCTTTTGTAAGATGCCACGAGCCCACGGTCCCAAGTGTAATAGCCCCCAGGTCTATCATTGCTTACGCGTGTGAAGCGTATTCTCAAAGCCCACTGCTCCGTGAAGGAGTTTTAACTTGTGTTGAATCGACAGCCCACAAAAGCCCACTTATTGGAAAACCCGCCAGAAGCCCTCTGTCCGCAACTGTTGCGCATCAACCCACGTTTAATCGAAAGAGATCTTGGAACCAGAGAATGTGGTGGGAGTGCGGTTAGCACCAGTGCCGAAGCCACCACGGCCGCCACCACGACCACCACGGCCACCACCTCCTCGGCCACCACCACGTCCTCCGAAGCCACCACGGCCGCCACCGCGACCACCTCCACGACCGCCGCCGAAACCGCCGCCGCCGCCCTGTTGAGGCTTGCTGCTAGCGTAGTCCAGACGGACGGCACGGGACATACGACCGTTACCGATGGGGGCACCGTTCTTGGCCTCGAAGACCTGCTTGGCATCCTCAACGGAGCTGAAGCTGACGTAACCGAAACCCTTGAGGTTACCGCTGTCACTATTGTGAGTTAGTAGGATGATCATGTTCGGAAGAGGAGTGCAACTTACGGGTCGGTAGGAAGGCGAACGCTGGCAACAGCAGCGACCTCCTCGAAGAAAGCGCGGACGGTGTCCTGGTCAACATCGAAGGGAAGGTTACCGACGAAGAGGGTATCGCTCTCGGGGCTGACGGTGTCACCGTGGCGCTGAGCACGATCAGCAGCGCGGGCGGCAGGGTTGGCCTCAGCAGGGCGAGCGTTGGCATAGTCGAGGTTGATGGCACGGCCCTCAAGCTCAGTACCGTTCATGGTCTCGTAAGCCTTGGTGCAAGAGGCGGCATCGTTGAAGTCAACGTAACCGAAGCCACGGCTGCGGCCAGTACCCTTCTCGGTCATGACACGAGCGTTGGCGAGACCCTCAATGTGCTTGAAAGCCTCGTAGAGGGCGTTGTCGTCGATAGACCAGGACAGGCTGCCAGCGAAGAGAGTGGTGGGCTCATCGGTCTTTGACTTCTTGGCATCGGCCTCACCATCATCCTCAGCCTTGCGCTTCTTGGAGGGAGCCTCCTCGGTCTTCTCAACCTTGGCACCGGCCTCCTCATCGGAGTCGCTGCTGTCAGAGTCGGAGTCGTTATCAGAGTCGTCAGAGTCATCGGAATCGTCAGAAGAGTCGGCCTTCTAGGTGTATCATTAGTAAGATGTAGGGTGGTAAAGTAGAGTTTGATCAGACGAACCTTCTCAGCGGCCTTCTCGGTAGCCTTAGCGGCAGGCTTCTCCTCCTCGCTCTCGGAGTCGGAGTCGGAGTCGGAGTCAGAGTCAGACTCGGAGTCGGAAGACTCAGCCTTCTTGGCGGGAGCAGCCTTGGCGGTACCGTTGGTCTTGGCAGCCTTGGCCTTGGGCTTCTCCTCCTCGCTCTCAGAGTCGGAGTCAGAGTCAGAGTCGGAGTCAGACTTGGAGTCAGACTCAGAGTCGGAAGAGTCAGAGGACTCGGCCTTCTTGGCGGGAGCAGCCTTGGCCTTGGTGGCCTTCTTGGGGGCGGGCTTCTCCTCCTCAGAAGAGGAGTCGGAGTCAGAGGCGGAAGCCTCAGACTCGCTCTCAGACTCGGACTCGGACTCGGAAGAAGACTCAGGCTCGGCCTTCTTCTTGCTCTTCTTAGAGTCCTTCTCCTTGGTGACCTTCTTGGCGGCAGCCTTAGCAAGCTCCTTGGACTTGGACTTGGAAGACTTGGAGGCCTTGGTAACGCCGCCAGCCTTGACGGTGCTGAGAGGCTCAGCGACCTTGGTCTTCTTGCTCTCCTTTGTGGTAGACTTGGCCATTGTGATTATGTATTAAGGTAGAAGGGGGGTAAAAAAAAAAAGAGGTAGTGTCTAAGCAAAATGAATAGACAGGAAGAATGATGTGAAGGGCGGATGCAAAAAGAGGAATTCGATTGCGACCAGCACTGGGTTTTAAGCTGGAGGCTGGCTCTGGTATGCGCGACAGAGTTTTTTTTTTTTCCGCCGTCAAAATGGTGGGGCGGATGAAGGCGGTGAGAAGTATGCGACTGACAGGGAAGGTGGTGGTGGTGGCAGCAGGTCTGTGCTTGCCTGAGAAATCAGGTCGTCTGTCATTGGACATCCAATTCACTTAGGTTGAGCTTCAAGCTACTCGGACGTAATAATCAAGTCGCCGATATCGATTGAGTCCCATTGTCAGCCTTGCGCGCCGTCCCACGCTTCATATTACCAATCGAGATAATAAGCCGACGAAGCCCAATTTAATTCAAAATGCCTACTCCCGAGTCTGAGCAATTCAAGGCCCAGAAGCCTACCGTCGCTCCCACCTTCAACGGCGTCGACTACGATGATACCAAGGCCTTCAAGGCTGCCGAGGATGCCCTCATCCGGGAACAATGGGTCGGCGCTATGATGACCCGACTTGTTGGCGAAGAGCTTAACAAGTGCTATGTCCGTGAGGGCGTTAATCACCTCGAGAACTGCGGCCACCTCCGAGGTTAGTTTGGCTGCACATGGAGCTATACCGGCTTGCAAAATTGCGCTTTGGGTCATCAACTAACAACTACAAATAGAGCGATATCTCCAATTGCTCAAGACAAACAAGATCAAGGGCACCAAGTTCTTGCAACAAAACTACGTCGATCAGAAGGAACATGATATTGACCTGGCGGCCAAGGTTCACACAAGCGACAAGATCGCCAAGATGAACCACGGTCGATTCTCTTCGTAAGGAATGATTTTTAGTCATGGCTTGGGACGGAAGTGAGCGGGATTTGGTTATCTAAACGGAAGGGACCTTGTAGCCTTGATATCACGACATGATTGTGACCAGCTCGGCTCGCTATAGAGGGTGTAATGATCACCTTGGCCTTGTATGACTGTGTATATATCAGGAAAAATGAAATGAAAAGAACCCATAAAGAAACAGCACAGTCTCTGCATATTGGATGCAATTGTATAAGTCGTTCAAGCTTGCGCGGGCTTTTGGGGCGAGGCTGACAATCGAGGTTGTGTGTCTTCCCATTGGCTCTCCACATCTCGGACCTCCAAAATTTCTCCAGAGCCTCGAGCCTTATCACATTCCGACTACCAACATCCACCGGCAATCACCATGTTCTGCACTCGGTGCCTGCGCGCCACCGCCCTGCGGCGCTCTCAGCCTATCCTTCGTCAATTCACGACGACAACGTCTTTCAGATATGCAGAACCCACGCTCTCGACCCCAGTCACAGCCCCCGGTGAAGCTCTCAAAGACACACCTGCCCCACGATCATCATGTGCGGCCGGAACTGTCCTTAGCGGACTGAACTACACCAAGGCTGGACAGGACCCTGTTGCGAAACATGACGACGAGTACCCAGAGTGGCTATGGGACTGCCTGGACGTGAAGAAGAAGGATGCCGATGCGGCGGATGCAGACGCCGGAGACGAATTCTGTACGTTATTATAATCCTGGTATATGTGATTTCGTCGAACAGAATTTGCTAACCACCTCTGCAGCAAAATCTAAGAAGCAAAGAAAATTAGCGGCAAAGCGTCAAAAGGCTCATGAAGCCAAGTTATTGGCTGAAGGCAACCTCGATGCCCTGGCTCCCAAGATTCCCATCCAACAACAGTCTATCAACATTTTCGGTGAGGAGAACAAGGGTGTCGAACACAACGTCGAGGCCGCAAAGAAGCGAGAAGAGCTCAAGAGAGCGATGCGAAAGGAGAGAAAGGCCAAGATTAAGGAGACCAACTACCTTAAGTCTATGTAAGCTTGGAATGGCTATATGTGAATGTACAATATCTAGAGGAGTACTTAACTCAACTGTACTATATTTGCTGTAATCGGTATTCCGAATATCAACGAAGCCACGTACTTGACATGATTGTGGTCAGCTTTTTCTTCTATCTAGCTCAAGTGAATGTTCCATCATCGGTTAAAGATATAATATTTATATTGGTTATATGTAATCCAGGGTATCCAAGCCCTTTAGAACTAACATGCTGCTCGTCTCATCATGAACACAACTTGGTCGATAAGCTGTTCAAAAGTGTAAATTCCATTTTTGAAACTCTTCCGTTTTTCATAGAGCGCCCAGATCCAAAGGAATACTACTTCCTCTTCCAGCACGGTACCTTCTTGTTCCTCCTACAAAATCTCTGGGCTTTGGGAATAAGCCCTCATCCTTGAATTGCCACCGGGGGTCATTGATCACAATGCGACCACCACTGGCACCAGGCGTCTGTGAAGGCGAGTGTGTAGGACTTGGCGATTTCCCTCCGTTGGCTGTCAAAGTGAACATACTTGGATCCAGCATGGAGTGGCGAAGAGAGGAGCCTCGTGAGCGTGTCGTTGGTGGCGGAGGTGAAGGGGCACTTGCTGGAGGGGGAGGAGGGGCAGCGCTTGGTGATGCTTGACCAGCAGCACGAAGAGTGGCCTGTGCAGCAAGTGATGGTGTTGCATGGGTAGATCCAGGCGGAGGAGGCGGTGGCGGAGGAGGTACCGAAGACCGAGATCCTGGGGATTGACTTGGTGGTGGAGGAGCCGCAGATGGAGGTGGTGGTGGAGGAGCGGCTGGTGCATGACTTGAAGGCGGTGGAGGAGGGGGAGCCGAGGGTACCAGATTTGGCGAGGATGCGGATGGTGGCAGCGACATAGATGATGGCTTCCGTGATGTCGGCAATGGAGGTGGCTTCTTCCCTATAGGGGGAGGGGGAGGCTTGGATCCTATCGGCGTTGTCTTTCTCAAGCCTGCTGCTCCTCCTGGAGGCGGCACTGGAGGTCCTCGGCCAGGAATTGACGGCGCAGCAGCTGAGGGCGGCCTTGGAGCTGATGAAGCAGGAGGCCTGGGCGCAGAGGTGATGGTTTCGGAATCGGATCGATATGAAGACTCAGAATTGGCGCCAGTGTCTACACCACCGCCTCTCTTCTTCAGCTTGGGCATCCCCCCCGCGAACAGTCCACCCAGCTGCGGCGCGGCATCGGTAGTTGCGATTGAGTCGCGAGATCCTTGGTCACTGTTACTTCTTGCGCGGTTTCCAGGAACCGATGGAGCCAGGCCAGGAACAGGAGGAGCACCGCCGATTTTTGGGACAGGAGGTGCGCCGCCAACAGGGGGGCCAGCGGAGGAGTCGGACACTTTCCCAACTTGCGGTGCTGAACGGTCATTGGTGACAGCTTTCTTGAGGGCTTTGCCTTTGTGAATATCAGATAGAAGAGCGCCCTAGGGGATGTTGTCAGTTCCTATGCAAACTGGCGCAGGTCTTCGTCGTGGACGGACGTACTCTGTTAGGTGCTCCTCCTGCTGGACGCCCAGGAAGGCCTCCTGGAGGAGGTGGAGGCGGAGGCGGAGGACCACCCATACCACCAGGCGGAGGCGGAGGTGGTGGAGGTGGTGGAGGAGGCATCGCGAAAGTGGTTTGTCACGTTGGAAACCTCGAGCTTGGTGTCGCTAAATAAGTTCAGATGTCGTCGGTAGGATGAATGAGAGCTAGACGATTCGGATCTTTGGACTAAAACGGTGGAGTAACCGGACCCTGGGTGATATATACGAGCCTACAACGCAGCGCAGCCAGGCGAGGCAACAGTGATAAGTAAGGCTCAGCTAAAAACCAGATATAGAGAGGTTGAAGTTGAACCCTGGAATGCTGAATCAGTTGGGATCCAGGATATCCAAAGGCAAGAGCCACATCATGTTTCGTCATGGCCAATGGAACGCTTACGCTGCCCGCAGAAGATGGAAGGCAGCACCGCTACTTCCATTACAGTGGACACGCTGGGCTGCGCCCCGCTTTGTTCTAGTGCCCAAGTTCCTTGAAGGTAGGTAGTTACAGCTTAAAGAGTCACGACAACTTGTTTCTCTGAGGATCCGTGCCAAGTACGCATGATCAGTATCCTTAGGGGTTTCTGTATTCATGCATGCCCTTTGAAACTTGAAATTGTGTTATCGGCCAACACTCAGTTTTGCGAAATCATGCTTCTGACAAGTCGTTCAAGTTTGTCTTACCAGCTCTTATTGGGTGACCTATCAACGTTTGTTACTCATTGACATGTGGGTCTTCCCGCTCGCGTATCATGACTTGCGAAATTCAGAGTCGGACTAGTTTCTGAATAGCATCAACGACAACTGAGACGGAGAAATTTTGCTCGAGGGAACGACGCTGGCGATTAGGAAAGATAAATCAACGACTGGGGACACAATCATACGACCATCGTCACCGCTGTTGTAAAGTATTTGCAATGTCTCGCATACCCGCTCGACAAATCGGCAACGTCTGCTATCGATGCGCCTTCACACCAGCACCTACAATTGCCAACCAAGCTTTTGTCAGTGGAACTCTCTTGGCTGCAGTCCGCCATAGTCGAAAGTCTACGATCAGAGGAACGAATACACGATGGGCTACGACATCTTCCACATATCCTGACCTCAACATCCAGCCCGCTGACGCAGAGAAAGTCCCCCGACAACTGACCGATCCCACACAACTGGCCAACATAGTGGAAGGCACAAAGAAGAAGTTTCTTGCGACAGATGGTATCCCGGCGAAGCAATTGACGACTGCAGCCCTCGAGACATGCCTCAAGGCTGCCCAAGCTCTTCAGCCACAGATTCACAGAGCTGAGGCTCAATCAAGGGCATCAACGTCAAAGCTCATGGAACTGGGAGCAGAGCGAACTGGCCAGAGACCAAACGCCATGGATGCGGGGCTGGCCGATAGTGTCAAGAAGATCTCATACTCGGCGTACGCCATCATCTCGCAACCCAATGTCGAGATCACACCCGCTTTCCTCGAGCTTTACGTTGCCATCCAATCCTCACTTGGTCGACCTGAGTCACTCCCTGCTGTATTCGAGATGTATGCGACCAAGAAGAAGCCTGTTGTCAAAAATGGAGTGGTTCAATATGTGGCGTCAAACCCCAACGCTGCCGTCAAGGCTGTTGAGAAGGACGTTGCCGACATGGCTCTGCAGACTGCTATCGAAGCCAAGCATCTGGACGCAGCTTTGGGCATTGTTGAGGCTTCGTTCAGTCTTCCCGCTTTCAAGCGTCAGAAGCTCATCAAGAATGCCACTACCCCTGCCCTGGCCCTAGGTACCCTTCCCTTTGGCATCTTCGGTCTCGCAACCGCATATGCCACGTACTGGCAGAACACGATGGATGTGTCGACGGCAACGGGCATCGGTATTGCTGGTATTTCCGGATACTTCTTAGTCGTAGGATCGATGGGCATGATTGCCAAGCTGAGTAACAAGGACCAGATGAAGCGTGTGACCTGGGCGCCCGGTACACCACTGCGAACCCGGTGGCTGAGGGAAGAGGAGCGAGCGGCGATGGACCGGATTGCATGTGCCTGGGGATTCAAGGAGCCATGGAGGCACGGGGAGGAGTCTGGGCCTGAGTGGGAGGGTCTCAAGGAGTACATGGGATACCGTCAAATGATTCTCGATCGTGTTGAATTTATGGAGGGCATGAGCTAATCCCATATTATCCTTGGCTATCTATCTTATCTAAGTGTATATCATATCTGTACAAAAGAAACGTTTTGAGTCTAAGTGCCTTCTAATGATGCCTGGTACACGCTTTGCTTCGCTTCAAAATCAACATGAAAACCCATTAACTAAACAGATGAACAAAGGAAACTCTCTGCGTCTAGCAGTATGGATGAAATCGGCTCTTAACCAGTAAGACCCTGGCCATGTGCAATGTAACTAGGGTTTGGCCTCTGGTGTAGTCTCAAATGTGACTTGGTACTCAACAATCTTCCGTATCGCACCAATATCGCTAGACATTGTCGACATGGTGAATGTTCTCTCAACTGGGTCAAGTGTGACTTCGTCACTCGTTTCGTCGTTGGTGATGACTATGCTTCGCGTGATCCCTTGTACGTTCCTGGGCCCAGTGTAAGGACTCCACCGTCTAGTTTGATGTTTAGAGGGGTCGGCAGGTTGGGAGACATCAGGTACTGATGACTCTGTCTCGGAAGCCCAGAGGGGGAAGCGTGTGGCGATTGGTAGGCGACACATCGGTAGGCACGTGCAGATGATGGCTAGGTTTTGCTCGATAATAGTCCACATGGTGGAACTGACTTCGACTAAGAAGAGTGTCAGTACTTGTAAAGCATACAGCGCGTCGCAGATTGGAACAACATACAAGTCGTATCAGAAGTGTTGGCCGAGGATGAAAGAGTTGTCATGCGCACGATAGATGTTGCTATGACACTAGACAAGCATTAGTTCGACTGCGTCTATACTTGGACTCTAGTTTTACTTACAGACCGCCGCCCGTAGTGAGAAGCATGATGAGACCTCGCTTTTGAGGGACCGACAGTTTGCTAGTGCAGATAGGATGCATGGGAAGCATCAATATCAAGGTATCCGTCGCGATAGAGAAGCCTGCATTTGCGAGCCAGAACTTTTCTAGACTGATGCAAGTTGGGGGCGTTGACTTGTCCCAGGCGCCGCTGATGGGATAGCACTGCAAGATTGACAGGGCAATTGCTGCTATCATGTAGCAGGTGACAAGACCCATGAGGGTAAAGCAACATCTGCGGAACCATCTGTGGACGAAGATGCGGAGGTAAAGTAGGAGCATTGAGATCTTGGCTAGATTGATGGTGAGTTTGTAGAATATCTGAGCCACATAGTATAACTAAAACCCAGTTAGTATAATTGGAGGGCCATGAATGCTACTTTGGTATTGTGAATACCTTTAGTGCTATTATCGTATTGCTTGCGGTCAACGTTTTGATATGTTGGCCAAAGCCGTAGTTACATGCAACCATCATGATGGTTTGCACGGCCACAGCACATGACTATATCGGTGTTGTTAGTACAATCTCTTCTGCAAGCCTCTACTTTGAAGACAAAACACTTACAAAAGATATTATAATGGTCATGTCATCCCAGCCCAGTCCCGTTCTCCGGGTTACGCGGCTCCAGAATCGAAAAGCTATGAAAAGAGGTGTGACAAGAAAGAAAACAATACTTGGAGCATGAATCTGCATCGCGTTGCTCTCGGCTGGGGCAAGTCCCGAAGCCATCGTAGGTGATTATTAAGGAAGGGAATGTGATTAAAGGAATGTGGTGGTGTGTCGTGTGCTGTGTTTTTGTGGTATTATATAGTGACGTGTAACATTGCAAGACATTGGGTTTGAGAGACGAGACAAATCTCGAGATACACATCACATATAAGTAAGAAAGGGAGGCTGTTCAGCCTTGAGTATTCTTGGGAGGATCTGCAAGGGTTGGCTCGTTGGGACGAAATTCTGTATGCTCGTTGCTTTTGTGCAGGGGGTGTTTATACGGTCCAGATAGATTAAAGAATACCCAATTATAAATTTGGGCGGGCTGGGATTACGGCTGAGTTGAGTGGTACAGTAAAACATGCTCTATCGGTATGCCCGTGAATTTACTTGTTTTGTTTTGTTGAAGAGTGGTAGTTGATATGGATGGGTGAATATCAGCCATGACGGTGTATTGAGCCCTGACTATGAGTTTTGTAGTCAAAAGCTGGTTCTTGACGAATGACATTCTAGTGTCTTCTCTGCTCACTTCCGGCATTTAACACAGCCGAAAGGTAGGTTACTGTGGTATCAATATTAAGTCTGTATATATTTCTTTTTTTTCTCTGCACGTCTATCAATGTTTTCATGCGAGAGCCTCTCTTTCTCATTTACACCATGTATGCAGGAAGTGCAGTATCCATTAGAAAACCCAGGCTCCAGCCAATCGTGATTTGAGCTCTGCTGTGCTGCAGCCCAAGTGAGACATTAAGCCTGCTGGTTGTTACAGCTGAGTGCCAGGATCCAGAGACAAAGCCTGAGAAAAAAGCAAATATAGTCAATACAACGCAACAGATCAACAGAGCAGTTGGTAGCGAGATCGATCGAAATCTGAGAAATCGATTAAAAATTAGTAAAAAAAAATAAAGGTTTTGCCTGCCTCGATGACTTGACAGGTTTCCGGGAACCAAGTTTTCGGTTCCTTATGCTATGTCGCCCAGTTTTTGTTGGATACTATTCACATATCATATCCATGCAAGGTATGGCATCTAACAAATGCCATGTAACGTAGATCTCTTTATTGCCTTGTCATGTCATGTTCATATTTGGCAGGTTTCTCGAAAGTGATGACCAGAGCATGCTTATGAAACAGACTCTGCCAGGAACCAAAGGAACTATACTATTTACATAGTACAGCACATATTTCTCTTGAAACTTGCCGAGGTGCAGCACTTACTCTGTGGCCTCTGTAGAGTGTGCGAGTGACCAACACATAGTTATTCGCTGAAGTTACTATTTTCAGCACTCAATGATACCCTGTGTCTCTCCACACTCCCCACTGATGTTCCATCACATCAGGTCCGTCCATCACGTCAGGCCCGTCAACCCGGAGGCGCCGATTTGTTTACCGATCTGCAAATTACATTGAATGCTTATTTTTTTGACAGAAGAAGAACGGAGAAAATAACGGAATAGAAGGAGGAGATTGCAGTATCCAAGAATGGAGCTACTATGAAATCTGTCAAACGCGGAATCAAATAGTTCCATGGATCCATTATCAGGGCATGAATGTCTCTTGTACTGATCAACTCAGAGTAGCTTTTCTTCGCTTAATAATAATTCCATTGCTGTTGTCGTAGGGTAAGTTTGCTCAGTTGAATAGTACTAACCTACTACCTACTAGGGTACCTTGGACATATAATAGCACTTGCCTTGTTCAAACCGGAGAACAAACAACATTTATAGTGTTTTATTGACTAACAAACGAACATGATTATCTTATCCGATGTGGTTTACTCATACAAACTTTTGAGTGATCCAATGTAGCATACATAATCAAAGAGACTCTGGTCGTTCACACTGGTGTGCAGTGCCTACATAGTAACTACTACAAGTTTCTTGCACGCAAACTGCGCACATAATCGAGAAGCCTGCCACAAACAAGCATCTTCACCTGATCATCAACTATAATTGCCGGGCAACTATGGAAGGATATCCTGGGGAGCAGGTCTGGGACCGAGTGTAAGTCGTCAACCACAAATCAAACCCACCATCACAATCGCTAACCACCATGAAGTGCTCGAGAGGAGGGCAAGGTATTATCTTCCAGATTAGACGCGACATCCGCAAAGGCTCGCAGTCACGACACCTTCGCCGGATGTAATCGTGGGCCACCAAAGGATTTTAAAGAGCCCACGCGAAAGTATGACTCGGAGGTACACGCCGGGTTCTACGCGGACACGCGATGTATCCTTGTCGAGACGCTCATCAAGGATATTACCACAACGGAGCACTGCATTTACCTCTTCAATGACGTCGATGTAGTAGACAAGAGAAATATCGAAATGACAAAGCTTCCTAACTGGACCGAGGAAGATGGACTGCAGAATATCTTCTTCCCTCATCACTCTCGCCTTGCGCAGCCTGTGAACCACTACCACGCTGTTGTCGGTACAGGACTCCCCAAGCCGAACATCGCTCAGAGCGGTAGCACTACCGTCAATGTTCGAATTGGCCCTGGCGGCGATGAAGAACAATGGGTTCGCACCGACGGTTACTGCAGAGGGCTGAATCCATTTGAAGAGAAAAGTTGGAGTTTCCAGGTCGCCTACAGCACCGCGACTTGCATCAAGCTCAAATTCGAAATCGCGAATGTGATGGATATCGTGGAGAAACCGGTGATTTTTTGTCCAAAGGGTAACGTGGTCAATAGTCGTGAGCTCGATCCGTCGGACTGGCACGATACCACGCGCGTTGTCATCGGACAGCCGAACCATCCGTTCAAGATCTCTCTTAACCTTCGTTTCGTCGAGAGCCAGCATCAGAATCCTCGAAACTTCAGCAAGGCTAAAGTTGAGATGTTCAGCATGCTTCAAGTCAGATTAACAGGCGACCCTGCCACCTCTTCGGTCAAGGGGAGGGCTGTGACTACATACACATACCTCGTCACACTCATGCACGGTTGGAAGAAATAGGAGAACAAAAGGCGAAGGAGAAAAGCCATCCTCTGATTCACGGCTGCTTGGTCATCACTGTGCTCTGTAGGACAGAGTCCCAGACGAAATCAACACATGTCTTGTAGCACAACCTCCATGTTTGCCTCTTTCAGTGATTGACACTCCCTTCCGAGCGACCCAGAATAAACCCAGCGAACCGCTGTCGCTTTCGTTATTACATCCGAGCATGTCCTTCCGACTTTGTTCCTTTTCTTGTTTACCTTTCTTCTCTTACAACGGAACTGATCGAGCGCTTGTTCTTGTGGTCCCTGTCCCTGTCCCATCAAAGGCCTCACCCTCGCATAGCACAAAAAGAACATACATTCAGTTACCACTTATTGTTCAGCGAAACAATGTACTTGACCTATAAACCGAACATTAAAAGTCCCGTCCCAGAGGTTGTTATTACCCGGCCAGCATCAATATATAAACTACTCTACTTATCAACCCAGACTTCATCTCTCCATTCTCGTCAACAGACACGCAAGCTCCCTTGTCAACAGCAAAACATTCTACATCAGTGGTAACGTAACCTGTACGACAAGATAGCTTCTCGTGATCAATTTCTCAGATTTTGGTCAACAACTACCGAAAGACATCTGCACGACAAAGGTAAGTGATAAACAAAAACAAAACAATCGTCCTTCTTTCACGAAAAGGACAAGAGCGAGACAAACAGGTAAGTTCTCCCTGCCCCCGTTTGTAGGGACTAATAGAGAGAGACAGGTTCTGAAGAGCGATCATGACTCACAGACGTACCGTGAGCACTTCGCATGTCCAGGCTGGACCTGACGCGGATGTCAACCTTCGTAGGTATGCATCTCCCACAACTGAAGTTACATACACTCACGCTTCAGTTCTTCCTCATGCTATCTCGGTCATAGGCTCGGACGAGCTCAGGGAAGAAAGTTCCTTTGATTTCAGCGACTACGAGCTCGAAGGCCCTAGTCCTCATGGGACGTATTACACCACAGCTAACCATCGACACGGTTCCTCGCATCCCAGACCTACCTCTAACCAGGGAGCATATGACCACGCCGAGGGACCTGCTGGAAGAGGCTTCCAGCCCGGGCACGACCTACCCAGAAGCTCGCCTTACCATCAACAGGGAAACTCCTACCCAGGAAACTTCAGCCAGCCAGGTCGATATGCAACAAGCTATCAGAATCGCAGGACCTACTCTGCCACTCATGGAGGACGCATGCTTCGCCAGACGTATCCATCAGATCACTATGACGAAGCAGGGAATTTCATTGGTCCACCAGCAGTAGACGCCAACCCTGGTGATCTTGTCTCTTTCCCTCGTCTCCCCGAGTCAGATTCTTCTTCACCACCTCGTGAACAGGAGAGCGAAGTAACGCAAAGGCAAACTCCCCTATCTGAAACCGGTAAACGATCTTTCTCGGAGCAGCTCGTCCGTGGTGTCCGCAACCTCATGGCATCGGACACGAACAAAGACGAAATTCCACCACAGCCACCCCGTACCGGCATCTATCTCTTCTGTCGACACTATCTCATCGAGGAGTGTGGCTGTGTTACTGCCCTTGAAGAGGGCAGAGACGGGGATTACTGTCAAAAGTGTTGGGAGGGGCGCTGTGATGGGCCGAGACCACCAGGATCAGTGCTAAGACGGTCACTATGGTAAGAGGAGAATGATGGGAGGAAGTGATAAGCATGGAGTTTGTTTTGGGATTCTGCACAGGTAGCATGCTAGAGTAAGTGGGCAACATCTAAGAAGGAGGATATATCCAGAAACGATTTCGAGTGGAAAGGGCATTTGCTCTTACTTCAACTGGTACAAAGAGAGAAAAAAATGTGCAAAACAGAATAATTCCTGACACACAAAAGAAACAAGAAGGAAGACATGGGTAAATTTGTTTATGTATTGTCGTTCAGCAACGATCTATTTGTCTGCGTTGTGATAGGTCCCGAAACAATAAAGAACATGTTCTTCGTATAATAAATAAATAACCAGTCCAAAACTAGTGACTTGGGGCTTGGTAGAGAAAAGAAAAACCGAATAGAAACAAAAGAATCCGACTCCATCTGCTATGCATGTCTCATCAACGCCTTGCTTATTCACCAAAGATACCATCTCTCAAACCCGTGATTTATATATGCACATCCTCAGACGAGTAAACATCCTTCATGACGTGACACGCCTGACCCAAAGAGTAGACGGCTCAAAGGCTGCCTCTCTTTCAGCACGTTTGTTAGCCCTGTAGAGCTTCAGACCCAAGTCATGCTCCTCTCTTTGAATTTCCGCCAACTCTTCCTTGAGCCCCTCAACCTTCTTCTTCTCAATTTCACGCTTGCGCATCACTTCCGTGCTTGACAAGATCCTGTCTGTGGGCATCAACTCCGTCATCTGCTTGATGCTCTTGTTGATATTGATGCGTCGGTGGGCTAGACTGTCAAGTCTAGCAGTGAGGTAGGCTACACGATCGTGCGCTGACTGAACCTCGGGCGGCGCAGGTGGCAGAGCCTTGTCAGTAGAGACAATAGACTCGGGGCGCTCATTTGATGGCGAGGTCGATTTCATTGAGATGACGATTGGTACGTTCGAAGCTCTTCTAAAGTTATCACCGCCTGGGACTGGTCTCCTACGATCCATCACTGAAGGGGCTTGTTTTGGCGTATCCGGTTGTTCTTCTTCAGGCACAACTGGTGACTTGGCAGCAGCTGTGTTGCAAGTGGTAACGCTAAAGCGAGATGCAGGTTGCACCCAAGGATCCTCTGGTGTGGACAGTCTTGATGACTCGATCGCGTTACAGAGTGGTTTCTCGCCAAGAATCGTGTTCTCTGTCATCGCCGAGTAGACAGAGCTTGACCAAGAAGAATGAGGGTTGTGAGTTGAGGGGGAAGGCTTTCTTCTTATGGCCTTGGACTGATCAGGCACCATGTTTGGCGCGAGCATGGGGCCTGCAGCGTGTGGCACGACGGGCTGAGACGGGGGCGGCGAGCCAGTGTTTGGAGGGCTAGGATACGAGTGCGAAACAGGCTCGGGTGACGGCGTTTTGTAAGTCTCGTTGGGCCTCTGGGTGGCGGGCCGCGAGGGGAGGTGCTGTCGAACTGTTCCAGCATTGCCGCTATGTGTTTCATCATTGGGACCACTACGAAGCCCAATGCGCTTGCTGACCTTGCGCTGCAAGGTCAACGGCGCAACAGAGGGATCATCCCGAACTGGATCAATCATGGGCGCACGTCCACTAGCTCCGTTCCATGGGGGTCGAGTTTCGAGAGGCTCAGGCTTCGATCTGGCAAACTTTCGAATACGCTGTCCGAGTGACGGAGAAGTGTTTTGCTGCGGACCGGTGACAACAGTTGTGGATCCAAATGGTTTTTGAGGCTGGTAATATGACGGATGGATGTTTTCCCATGGCTTACTAGCATCCGCAAGTTCATCGCTGGATTTGGTGGTTCGAAGTGGCGAGGGAAGACCAGGACTCGTTGGCTTATCACGACGCATTGTTGGTATCTGGCTGCGAAGCTGTGCTTGTGCTTGAGTAGGTGTCAATCGGCGTTCTCCAAGAAGGTCCAGTTGAGATAAGTTGGGAGAGTCGTCGATCGGTGAGACGTCTTGTGAGTTTGGTCTGCAAGCAAGACATCGAATTAGCCATTGGATTCTGAATTGAAAGACCCTCATGTTTCGTGAGATCGCCGAGTGCAACACTGGTGAGCAGCAATGAACACAGGAAGTGTGTGTGATCTTGAAACTGGGACGAAGAGTTTTCGTAGTACTCAAATGTCAAAACTGGCAGGACTCAAAAAAACAAAGACAAGAAAACAAAGCCGACATATACCACCGCAAAGTGTACTCAAGAAGGTGCAGTGATTGCAAAAAGACAGTTAGGAATCAAGAGATGGACTCACCCGTGTCGCCTAGCATCAAACTCGGGAGAGCTTGGGGGCGAGATCTCGACGCCCATGGGGCGTCCGTACATGTCCTGGGCAGGAACTTTGGTGTGAGGTTGATTCAAATATTGCAAATGACGGGAATGACGGCTGCCCCTTCGGTCTTGGTCGTCGTCGTTAGTGTAGATGGAGGAGGCAGGACGCCAGGGAGAATCGTCGTCGCCTTGAAGTCGCCGTGGGTTTCGAGGAGGAGCCTTCACTCGGATGTCATCAGATCCGAGGGCAGGGGAGCTGCGAACAACAAAAATAACATGTTAGTCAGGTGCAGACACACGATTGTTATTGCCGCTCAAGATAACATGGGGTTGAATGGAAAGCGTGAAAAAGAGATACGCAAGAGTGTCAGCGACCACAGCACACCAGGAGTCATGCCGACAGAATATACTGCATATCGGCTCATCACTCCAGATTGTGTGAGCAGTCAGCTAGAATATTTGGCGAGACTGAAACCCCAGGTTGGCTTGGTATCATGCACCTGGATCAGCACACGTATTGCGTGACAAACGACTCCAATAGTTGCCGACTCTCAACTATTAGGGGAAGGCTGAATGCCTTCGTCGTATTGTTGCCTAGTACAGGCGTATAAAGCTTATGGATGCAGGTAACATCGCCGCGGCCAGCCGGCTAAAGGTCCAAAGGTATGTCTGACGTGGCTGACGGAAAGAACGGTTTATTCGGATCGATCCAAGATGATTATTGAACCATGCGCAATAAAATCAAAAAGGAAAGGGGAAAGAAAGAGAACAAAAAAAAAGTATGAAATGGCGGCAAGCTGGTACTTACAGACGTGGTGGACCTGAGATATCTGGTGTTCGAACTGTCTTGCCTCGGCGAATCTCGTACCTGAAAGGGCCGTTCTGAATGCCAAGTCCGTTGAGTCGATTTTCGAAGTCGTCGTGAAGATGGGCTTGAGTGTCGTAAATGTCGTCGCGGGACTGATTCGAAGTGGCAGTTCGATTGCTGTGAGCGCTCGTAATAGATCGGCTTTGGGGCAGTCCGTTGGACGAGCCCTGAGTCTGGCGAAGGAATGGTCGGTTCTTGAGTTCTTGAGGTGGCAACTGATGTAGACTGGGGCCAGTGCCAGTTTTGAAGCTGTCCCACATGGCAGGCATCTTTGTCGTGCAGTGTCAGCCACTGTTGGTAGTGCTTGATATTGGGATGTTTCGTGGGGTCGAGTGGTCAGAGAGCGCCTCGTGCTGGACGCTACTATAGTGCGGTATTGTATGTATGTGATTATTTTTGGGCGCGGTCCTTCAATATCCGTATGGCTTCAGCTCAGCTTTAGCACGAATTCTGACTTAGGAGTGCTCAGCAGTATAAGTGCTGACAGTAGTGGGGAACTGATTGAGGCGAAGGCCTTCTAGAAACCGGGGCTGAATGAATGAATGCAACGAAGGTCCGTGTGATTATTGGAAGGGATGAGTATAATACGAAAAGAAAAGAATTGAGAGGTCGTTTACTGGAGGCACGAGTCCAGCTCCAAGCCAAAGTTGAAGGTTGAGCAAGGAATGAAATGCGCAAACGCAGGAACAAACAAAAGAATGTGAATTGAAGTGAGAAGAAGAAGAGAAAGAAGAAAAGAGAGAACCAAGCTCAGCAGATAAGACAGAGAGAAAAAGACCAACGGGGATATGATTCCTTGTCAACAAGCGACCTGGGTATTCTTCAAAGAGAACCTTCGCAACCATTACCGTTGGCTAGCAATTGTCCAGGTCTCCAACGAAAGCCCACTGTACTTGGGTGGTGTATTAATTTCAGGCCCGGTGCTTGCATTTAATTCAGCGCCAACCAATTCGGCTTGTTGGCGCCTCTGGTTAAAATGAGACAGGGATATGACAATACAATGGCCTTGGATGGGGGCATCTACTGCCGATTTGTGGTCCTCGAGAGCCAACCGAGCAAGGATGATTGGGCTGGCCTTGTGAGCGACAATATAATGGAAACCAACTAAAACTTCTACTTTGTGCTTTTCGTTAACATCATGGCACATGGTTTGGTCTGAAGCGCAAATCATGGAGAGCGAGCGGGCGGGCAAGATTGTTGGATGTACAGGCGCCAGAGCAGACTCAAGCGCCAAGCGGTGGCGACCTGAGTATGGGCATGTAGTACGACTGGCTTAGATGAGCCGCGAGCAAACTGCTTGCTAAGTAGGTACTGCTAGAATTATTAGTCGCTGCTCAAGCGCCAGTTTGCTTCATGTTATGCACTAAAAGAAAAGGGTAATGAGTTTGGTAGAGAATGTGCTGGCCTAACTGTAGTATGGAAATTAACTACTTCAATCAGCCAATACACGAATGTTTGCTTCATGTTGCAATTAAATGCGAAATAAGTCGCTCAAATGTGCAACGATTGATCAAAGAGGAGAGGAAAGATCAGACGAAATATACCCTGTTCGTCTACTATAATCAGGAGTGATCTTCACTCTATCACAAGCTTTTTCACAGGCTAAGGGCCAAGGAAAGCACTTGCCTGTGACAAAAGACATTTCTAAAAACTTGTACCTTGGCAAGATCGACTGGACCTTGAAAGAGATCTTTCCCACTTGGGATATTGTGCCTGTCGCTCACAACGGGAAGAGCTCCAGCCTGTTTCAGATTCTCTCAGGGGACCGACTACGGGGGGAACGGCCTCTTTTGTATGAAACTGGGGGCTGCCTTTTGTGCTTTTCAACGTTCAGCGCCAAGTGGGTCTCTTCTCTCTAAAAGCAGAAAAAAGAAACAACGACCCAGTCATTTCCTGCCTGTACAGCCATGAGTTCGTCCGGAGCTGATTTTTGACAGGTCATGACGTTAGGCTATTAGTTAATAGTAAGGTCTGACCTTCTGTAACTTGGCCTGTCGGTAGTTTGTTTCTCTTTCTAGACTCCTGAAGCTAATTAAATTGAGTCGTGATATTATCATGACTCTTTCCCTTCCTTCTCTCCTTACTTACCTTGAGCAGAGCCAAAGTTAAAGTCATACCCAAAGTCCTATCAGCGACCCTGGTCCTGGCTTTTTACAGCATCCACCCCTGTTGACAATCCCGTTCGACCCGTATTCTACCGTTGTTACCGCTGCTCGCGTAAGATTTTCCATTGTCCCTGATAGAGGAGCATCAGGAGATTTTGAGTTATTGGCGTCCCTGCATTAGGTCAACAGATCGTAATAACAATAAACTTGGCCCTGTTTTTAGTACACCAATGCGTCAAATCCTTGTCCCGATCCGAGCACTACTCTATATATATATATATGTATATACCGCGGAGTATTTCCATTCTGAAAAGTGATTCCGGCTTATAACCCATGTAAAGAAAAAAGCAATATGTCATGAGTGAGAATTAGGTGAGTAAGTACGCCCAGGTTAGTACAGTAGGTAGGTCCTAATCACTTCCATGTCAAGTATCTTTATAGCCTTGGCTTAATTTCTAGATTAAAGCAACAAGAATCAGATAGATAGGTACCTGACTAACTAACATTTCGTAACGCTAAATCATAGACCTGTCTACTTGAAGTTAGGTGGTCATGGCCGAGTAACTTCACTGACTTGATTGTTTACTGCCAATTTTGTAGGATTGTATCCTCTCGCTTAATACGCGCCGCTTCCAACCCGTAGGCCCACAAAGCTTTTCTCTTGGCTTCGTCTCTTGCTTCCTTTCCTGTCTCAAGCTCGTCCGTACCATTCAGGTAGAGCAGTTTGCCCTTTGGAACTTCTGTCTCGAAAGCCAGGCGGACGGCGTCCGCAGCACTCTTGTACAGGGGACGATACGGCCCGTTGGGGTTGAAATAGACGAGAAGAGGCGAAACCATCGGAAGGGCGAATTTGACGGTATTATGCAAGACGGAACTGCCCCGTCGCAAGAGGTCAGTCCCCATAGCACCTGGGTCTAGACCGGTTACTGTAATGTTGGATAGTTGCGGGTCTTGGACAAGACGGTTCACTAGTTCATGCCTGAGAGTCACTAGGTCAGTTCAATGTTCCTCTGGTGATATGTAAATGAAAGACTTACATGAGCATCACTGCACACAACTTGCTTGCTCCGTAACGCCGAAGTCCAGTGAGCCAACCTCCGCCACTGTCTGGTCTACTCCATCTACCCTTGGCGAGCTCATCTGGGCCAGGGAAGAGGCTATCATAATCTTTGTATAAGGCAGGACTACCGAGGTCGTTACGCGGATCGTCGATGCTGTGGTTAACGTCAGGCAAGGTAAACTAGATGTTCCTGGATCGACTCACTCATGAGACCAACTTGCAACGATGAGTATGTTGCTCTTCTCTTTATCCATACTCTCAAGTAAGAGTAGAACTAGCAGTTGATTGGCCAAGAAATTCACCTGCCAGCTGGTTTCGTAACCATCATTCGTCATGGTCTAGAGTGGTAAGCGTCTCGAAATCCTAAATCGACACGGACAAAGCTTACAATTTGTTCGTGGTCCTGGTACCCGGCGTTGAGAATGAGAACTTTGATACGAGGCAACTCTCCAGTAGCTACTCGACGGTTAATTTCAGCTGCCGCCGTTCTGACGCTGGCCAGGGAACTAAGATCCATATCGACGATTTCGTGTTTGTGAGACTTTGGAGCTGTGTTCAAAATCTTCCGGAGCCGAGTTGCCGTTGCTGCCTTTCTGACAGTGTACAGTCCCGTATAGTTACTAGCCAACACGGGCTTCTGGAGTATGTCAGTGACAATGGCAGAGCCAAGTCCTCCATTGGTGCCGGTAACCAGCACGGTGCCTTCGGCAGTCGTCATGATTGTTGTGATGGTGAGTTGTCCCCTTGTAAAGAATAGAGATTGAGACCCTCCAACACCTCTGCCCTCGAGTAGACGTCGTATTTATACATCTCGTAAATTTGCGGAGGCCGTCTCAACGTCCGCAGTGTTTTTTGCCCATTTTTGTTAGTGGTGCTCGGTCTATAGAGAGTTTCTGCCACAATAACTTAGGTTTGGTGCTAACAAATTGGCTGATATCAGCCACTAGATTATCTAGAACACGACATGCACAATGCCCACAATTGACCCAAACTCCGCGTCTAAGTCCGACGTCATGCTTGGCTAGGCACAACACACTCGAGCTTGACATTAGACGCACGGGGAACACAACTATTTACAATCGGGGATAAGCTGCTTGACGACATTCATGCATTTGTAGTCTCTTAATTGGTAATATTTACAAGAAAATCCCAAGACAGTCTGGGTCGCTATGCTATACTTGGCTTGTTTCAGCAACAAAGCTTACTACCTAATAAAAGAGCTCAACGGCATCAAATATAAAGTTGGGACTCAGGAAGTCAGCACCAGAGCTGCCGGAGATGACCTCAATAGTGATGGTGTTGGAACCCTGCTTTAGCGTTCCAGCAGGAATAACAGCGTCATACACCTCGCCATGACCACGGTACGCACCACGGGTCACTCCTCGCGAGTCGATCTTGGTAGGGGCATCAAAGGCCTTCTTGAAGCTGCCGATGGTTACCTGGGGGCGACCGCTAGCAAAGGCGAGGGTGGTGCCAATACGAAGAGTTGCCTGGCCTGAAATGGCAGAAGGGAGATTGAATTTGATAGTTACAGGGTTGTTGACGGCCTTGAATATGGCCATGGGGAAGTCCCCTACGGAGCTGGAGCCGACAGTGTATGTCAGAGGACCCCAGCTGGACATGCGCTTGTCGCTGGGGTGCATGCGCAGCTGTTTATCAGCATTGCGGAAACCTGTGGGCTGGCCATCCCAGTCGCCGATGCGGAAGACAGACGTGTGCTTTCCAGTGGTGATGTCCGAGTCGGCAGCAATAGAAGAAGAGGCAGTGCTGCCAGCAGAAACGCTCACGCTCTTGGAAGCGACCTTGAGCTCACCCTGATAGAGTACCTGCGTGTAAGTACCGGGGACCATGAAGGGAGAAGTGAAAGCACCGTTGGAGGAGGTATAAGCCCAGTACTGGAAATCCTTGTTAAACCAGTGAACGACACCCTGGAATCCAGACTGCACACCAGTAGCAGTGCCGCTGACCCGACCGCGGGACGAGTCGGCAGTATAACCGGGGATAGAGAGATCACTAAAGAAGGTCATGTCGAAATCCTTGGCCTTGGGAACCCCAGAGCGGGAGAAAGACAAGGCGTAAGGGCCGTGGAAGCCTTGACGGAAAGCCTCAGTCTGGACATGGCCCGAGTTCATGTAAAAGGTGAGAGCACTAAAGCCACCGTTGTTGTTGCTGTTGATATCGCGGAAGAAAGGACCGCCAGAGCTCTTCTCGTACGAGCGCGAGGCGTGAGTGACCATACAAGCGTGGACATCCTTGGCACTGCTCTGGAAACACCAGACGTCGTTGTCGATGAAGCGCTGGGATGAGTAGAACTTGGCGCGGGTCTGGCCGTTGACGTCAAAGACATCGGAACCTTCAATGGCTGAGCCGCCAGACGTGTTGGAGACTTCGCCAAAGGGAATCTCGTTTGGAAGCAGAGAGCGGTCCAGACGAGCAATGTAGCGAAGCTCGCCGATTTTGGGCTGCGACTTTGTGTCGGTAGCCATATAGACGTTGCTCTGACCATTCTGAACAACATAGTAATGAGTTAGGTCAAAGTCGCCCGACTGGGTGGTACAGGTGACCTTGATGTACTTGTCTGTCTCGAGTTAAAGTTTTGCCTGTTGCAACGCTGGGTCTTGCTTACTGTTGAGTACGGTGGACTGGACATTGGCAGATCCAAGACCTGACGCGATGTGTGAGGTCTGAGACTTGTACTGGTACTCGCTGCCGCGGTACTTGATGGAGTTGATAGAGCAATCGCTCTTGCTGATTGAAACCAAAAAACCGTTGGAGCTGCCAGAGTCAACAACGAGGTTATTCCCACTAGTTGTGACACCAAAAGCTGCCAGAGCCGGAGCAGCGCTGACAAGAGCGCCGAGGTACTTGAAGCTGACCATTTCGGCGATAACCAGATCGATAGGTCAAATGCAAAACAACAAGAAAAAACAAGATAAAAGAGTGACTTATTATAGCGAATGGAAGAATGGTTATGAAAGAAAGTAAAAGCTCAGATCGGAGTCCAGTTTAGGAAGTTGTCTACTCGTGGATAGAGTTGTCTGTCACCAGACTCTCTCGACGCCAAAAAAAAATGCGCTTAGGAGTTGGTCCTTATAACCTCGAATATATGAAACAGACACTCTGATTGGGGGAGAAACCAAAAGACGTTGGGATCTTTGAAGAATGAAACAAACGCTAACATTGCGACTGAGCTTTTTGGCAGGGATAGCCATGATCCCTTTTCGTAAATGAGCATCGGTCAACCTATAAACCGCTGTAAGGTCAGAGCTATTTAGGTGATGATCTTCAGTGGGTGTCTTATTTTGGCAGAGTTGCAATGGGAGTTTCATCTCCGAGATTGACGTGATTTCCAGATATGGTGATATCGTGGACTCGGATTGGTGGGACTTGAAGGACCTGGCACCCTTCAATAGAGATTGAGCTTTGTGGTTGTGGTTATAGGAAACTCAACTAAACCAGAGACAAAATAACTTTTAGTTCTTTTGTGTGATACCAGACGTGTCTTGAGACTCTTTATTTTTTGCACCTTCAGCTTAGGTCTTGTCTTTTATTTTTTTCCACTAGTCATAATCTAGGTCGACGATTTGTCGATGAAGGCATTCCTTTAGCTGATTAGCCATCTGAGGCAAAAAGGTCTCATCAATAAACTACTTATGCTAAACAAGAGCTTCCAGAATAACCCATAAAGATGATGCAACCGCAACTGTAATGACGCTGTTCGAATTCCGTGTTCCCAAACTTGAACCACCGTTGTTATTCCGATTCTCATCCCTTTGATTCTCGCCATCGTCGTCGTTTCCCTCACGCTCAATACGAAAATTAAAGTCATCCGTGTAACCTGCTGGCACGCATTTTGTCCCTTCAGCCATGGCCATTTTCATCGACCAGTGGCCTCCAGCGCATCTTTGGAATGAATTGGTCATGCAGTGCCATTGACCTTCTGTGCTACATCCTGAGCCTTCTTCTTCATCTCGTTGAATTAATTTGTTGTCCGGGTTTGGTGATGCCAGAACGAGACGAGAGAATAGTAGAACAGCCATAGCCATTGCTATTGGTAGTTGGGCAATGGACTTGTTGGGGCGCATTGTGGTTGGTTCTCACTGATTATAAATTGTTGTTGGTCTCTCAGTAAGACCGGGACTAGAATCGGAGCCGGAGACGGAGACGGGGCCGGCGATGTGGGGAAGCGGACCTCTATTAGCTTCAGCGTCGAAGAAATCAGTGAAAAATATAGCTTCAGGTATAAACATTCTCTCTGATATGCCAATATTTATAATTCCCCTTTTCCTTTCTTTTTCACATACCGCCTTAACTTACATCGTATCACTTTACTTGGCGTAGTCGAGTATCGCTGCCCGGCGTGGGTCATGCTCTGGACGTGTATCAGTCTCATTGGAGCAGGACAATCGAAGCGAGAATGGGGAGAATGGCTTCTGCAGGAACGAGGCTCGAGGCCCGTTTGTCACACTAAGCGATTACTGTGATTGGGCTTGCATGGTGAGTAAACTGGATGATTCGAATCGAGCCAGGTTGGCCTCTGCTTATTATTTGATTCATTGTTGCGACTCGTATAGGTACAATGCAAGTTTGGTGAGAGCTTGTGGCAGGTCATGGACCAATCAAGAACAGGGCGAACAGTATCTGCCGACTTGGATATACATGCAAGTCTGAGATCCAACTGGGAGATTGACCAATGACGATGGTTCATTCAATATATGTACATTTCCTACTTCAAGTCCAGATATAATTCAAGGTGAAAAAAAAAAAAAAAAAAAAAAAAAAAAAAAAAAAAAAAAAAAAAAAAAAAAAAAAAAAAAAAAAAAAAAAA